>JUFY01013347.1:11580-27515 GCA_001855655.1 Leptopilina clavipes
CCTTTTTCCCCCTCCCCCTTACCCTCCCTCTTCTATCCCTGTCACTGATAAAAACGTAATTAGCGCCTTTTCATAAAATACAAATTGCTGTTTTGTTGAACTTTTTTTACCCTCCCCTGTCATAAACTATTATATCTATTCATCGAATGTTAAAATTTACTGACTGATTATTTTTTTTTCTCGCAAACATTCTTCAGTCCGTGGAAAAAAATCGGTGAAATTTGACTTTTTTTTCAGTGATTCTCTTCTCACGATTCAAATTAGTCGAATTTCATTTATAAATCATAAATGACTGAATTTTCGATTTTTATTTTTTTTTATTATTTATATTTATTTTTTTTTTATTAAAAAAATAACTGATAATTTTTAATTTGTCAGTAAAATTTATCAGTTATTTTTTATTATATTCTATTATTGTCAATTAGTGAAATTTATTCACTGATTGGAAACATGTGAAGACTAAATTCTACACTCAATTTAGTAACTAGAAGATCATGGAAAAATTAAAAATAATTCAAAAAAAATTTTTTCTCTTTTTGGGGAAACTCTTTTTGAAAGTTAATTTCTTTTTTCCTCTCTTATGTCAACAAGAAAAAATCTTTGTTTACCAAAAAAAAAAAGGAATAAAAATGTATTCTATCCATATGAGAAAAAACTGACACAAATTTTTCTTTTATTTTATTAACGATTCTACTGGCTGCAGAAAAAAAAGGAGAAAACAAAACAGGAACAAATAATAAAACGGAAAAACGTTGTGAAATTTTAATTGCAGAGGTTTTCATTTATTTAAAAATTTTCATTTAAAAAGAAAGCGAGCAATTTTTTTCCCTGGAGATTTATTTTCAGTTCGTTACACTAATTTACATATTTCACTAGTTTTTCTCATCATGAGAATATTATTTCCAGGCGAATGTATTTTTTCGAGAAAAAAATTTTTTTTCTTTCTAAAGAGAATAAAAATTTTTTCAAGTTGAATCAAGTGAGATTATTTTAAATAGATTAGTGGAGTCACCTTTTATGTGTGTTCACTTTTCAGTGCATGGTGCTTGCCTCTTTAGAAGGAGAAATTTTTCCAGTGTCGTTTATTTATCAGTAGTTACAAAAATTTATTAATTTCTGCTCGTTTTACATTCTCTCTTATTTTTTGAAAATATACAACATTTATGTTTTTTTAAACACAGTTTTCAAACTAGAAAAATGGACCTTGAGATTTTCGATTAGTAATCATTTTTATTAGTTTATAAAAAGTGGAAATTTATTTCCGTGTTAGTGGAAAAAATAACTTTTCGTCCGACAGAACTGATGAAGGGGATGTAATTGTGTACTATCAGTAGAGAAAGTATGTTTAGTCAGACAGAACTGTAAACGATTTACTAAATTGTAGTGTAGGTAGTAAAGGAAAGTTTTAGTCATATATGTCTGACTAAAACTTGTTTTCACTACTGAAAGTAGAATAAAAATATTTAGCACTCCTGTCTGACTAAAGATTATTTCTACAACTGATGGACCAGTAAGTAGGTTATATGGTTCTGTCTGACGTAAAATTACTGTTACTACTTACTTCTATTACTTGAAACTTACTTTTACTACTTAAAATTTACTTTTACTACTTAGAACTTACTTTTACTACTTAAAATTTACATCTACTACTAATAACACTAGTAAATAACGTTTCTGTCTGACTTAAAATTACTGTTACTACTTACTTATACTACTTAAAACTTACTTTTACTACTTAAAATTTCCTTTTACTACTTAGAACTTACTTTTACTACTTTAAATTTACATCTACTACTAATAACATAACACTAGTAAATAAAGTTTCTGTCTGACTTAAAATTACTGTTACTACTTACTTATATTACTTAAAACTTACTTTTACTACTTTAAATTTACATCTACTACTAATAACACTAGTAAATAACGTTTCTGTCTGACTTAAAATTACTGTTACTACTTACTTTTATTACTTGAAACTTACTTTTACTACTTTAAATTTACTTTTACTACTTAGAACTTACCTTTATTGCTTAAAACTTACTTTCACTACTTAAACTTTACTTTTACTACTTAGAACTTACTTTTACTACTTAAAATTTACATCTACTACTAATAACACTAGTAAATAACGTTTCTGTCTGACTTAAAATTACTTTTACTACTTACTTATATTACTTAAAACTTACTTTTACTACTTAACATTTACTTTTACTACTTAGAACATACTTTTACTACTTAAAATTTACATCTACTACTGATAAATCTAGTAAATTACGTTTCTGTTTCACTAAAATTCACTTTTACTACTAATAGAATAGTTTAGTAAATTTTTAATTATGTCTGACTTAAAATTTACTTTTACTACTTAGAACTTACTTTTATTGATTAAAACTTACTTTCACTACTTAAACTTTACTTTTACTACTTAGATCTTACTTTTACTACTTAAAATTTACATCTACTACTGATAAATCTAGTAAATTACGTTTCTGTTTCACTAAAATTCACTTTTACTACTAATAGAATAGTTTAGTAAATTTTTAATTATGGCTGACTTAAAATTACTCTCACTACTGATGGCATACAGTTATGTATTACTAAGACTATTTTTGTAAATTTAGTAAATTTATCAAGTTCTGTCTGACTAAAACATTATTTACTACTGTCAGTAAATCGAAGTAAGTTTATACATTTCTGTTTGACTAAAACTATTTATACTACTTGTAGTATAATTTAGAAAATTTATCAAATACCGTCCGGTTAAAGATTTCTTTTCTTACTATCGAAAACAGTCCAGTGAAATTTTACCGATTTTTAGTGACCGTTTATTTGAATCAGTCACATTTTTGTTTGAAAACTACTCAGAAGTGAGTCACTGAAAATGATTCAAATTTGTATAGCAGTTAGTTGAGAATATTACCAATAATAAATTAATTAATCAAGTCAAATATGTCTCTTGACTGAAAAATCTATGAGGCTTTTATGTTGAATGTAGACCTATTTGAAAACATGTTTCCTGACAAGTGATAGTAACATGCTCGCGTAATTCCTCATCTTTTGTCTCGTGAATGGTGCAAGCATCATTAGCGATAGCGTAATGAGCGCACTAATCACCATCAAGAGATTTGCGCACTAGGTGGAATATATTTCTGAAAAAAAAAAAAATTGAAAGGTTACGTGAAAGTCTAGGTGTGACAAACAATGAACGATATTGTGTGAAGAGAATGACGCACGAGTTTTCCTTCACGTCAGACATATATACATGAGCGAGAAAGAAGAAGTGAAACTGAAAACTTTTCATGAGAGAATTGAATGATAAAAATTGCAGTGAGTCCAAACGGTTAATTTAGCTGACTGATGGAAAGAGGTTTATTTAGTTCCTAAAGCTTTCAAATAAACGCTATTTCACATTTTATTGCTTTCAAACTTAAATTGCTTCCCAGTTTGAAATGCTTTCGAACTTAAATAGTCTTCGAGTTTTAATACTTTCAAATTTTCAAAAGGATTTTAATTTGAATAATATATTTTTTTATTTCTCTTGTGCCATCAGGAATCTTCGATAAATTATCGGAATTTACATATTTCACTTTCGGTGATTGCAATTTTTTTTTTGAAACTCGTTTTAAGAAGAGCAGGTTTGAAAAAAATTATTTGAAAGAAACTTTTCGAGGGTTTATTTTCAAGTACATCTATATATTTTCGCAGTTTGAGTAGGTTTTCAGTTTTGACAGGAATTTATAATGATTAGGAGAAGAATTTTCAAGAAAGTCTTGTGGGGTAAAATTTCTGTTTCTCGAGTGCGCGAAAATGGTTTAAGGTCGAGAAGAAGAACCTGCATTTAACAGCCCCGTTAAACATTAACTGCCGCTCCGCAGTTTTCCCCATAACTCCGGGTTAACTTTGATTGCAGCTAACGGCCCTCGGGGATACTACCTTTAAAAGTAGAATACGAGGGGAGAGTCGCGGCGCGAGTCTTGAGGAGCGAATGAAGTTGAAGGAGAGTTACTTGGAGAAGGGCGAAAGATCGAGAGAGAGAGAGAGAGAGAGAGAGAGAGAGAGAGGAAAGGAGCAGAAGTGCGAATCGAAGTACCTGCAAGAGGCACCTTATAGCTTCTTATAATTACTTAGGTCTCGAGGGTTTAACTGCTGTTTAATTTCATTTGGCAATTAACCCCGTGCTTGATCGGAGCTCACAACAACTCATCTTTCAACCTTTTCAACTTGGCCATCCTCTTATTTCAATTAATAACTCTCACGACTTTTACAGTGGATTATATTTCAATTTTTAAATGCTGAACAATTTTCAATTATTGATATCGTCTTCTAAAGTCTGTTTGGATGGTGAAATACGAAACGTCCATGCAAAACCAAATTTTGCCTCTTTGGAAAAAAACGGTTCCCACACAACACGTTATCTTCCTGAAAGCTTCCTTGGAAGATCAGTGAGGCTTGGATGGAAGCTTCCTGGGAGATTCCATGAAGCTTTAAATGTCCGCCTTAAGGAAGCTTCTATTGGAAGCTCAAGGGATGGAAGATTCCTGGAAGATTCCATGAAGCTATAAATGTCCGCCTTAAGGAAGCTTCTATTGCAAGCTCAAGGAATGGAAGCTTCCTGGAATGTTCCATGAAGCTTTAAATGTCCGCCTTAAGGAAGCTTCTATTGGAAGCTCAAAGGAATCTTTCACCGGAATCTCCAGGGAAGCTTCCTGAATTCTCTGGTGAAAGCTTCCTTGAATATTTCGATGAATGATGGCCTTGATATTCTGATTAAACCTGCTGGGCAGCTTTCCTAAATATAAACGACAAGCTTCCACTGGAACTTTGAAGGAAGCTTTCCTGAATATTCCAGTGGAAGCTTTCCTGAATTTTCCGCTGAAAGCTTCTTTGAATATTTCGATGGAAGACGGCCTTGATATTCTGATTGAAGCTTCTAGGGAAGGAAGCTTTTCTTAATATAAAGGCAAGCTTACATCAGCACTTTGAACGAAGCTTTCCTGAATTTTCCAGTGAAAGCTTCCTTGAATATTTCGATAGAAGATGGCCATAATATTTTGATGAAAGTTTCCTGGGATGCTTTCCTGACTATAAAGGCAAGCTTTCACTGTAACTTTGAAGAAAGCTTTCCTGAATTCTCTGGTGAAAGCTTCCTTGAATATTTCGATGTAAGATGGTCATGATATTCTGATGGAAGCTTCCTGGGCAGCTTTCCTAAATATAAACGACAAGCTTCCACTGGAACTTTGAAGGAAGCTTTCCTGAATATTCCAGTGGAAGCTTTCCTGAATTTTCCGCTGAAAGCTTCTTTGAATATTTCGATGGAAGACGACCTTGATATTCTGTTTGAAGTTTCTAGGGAAGCTTTTCTTAATATAAAGTCAAGCTTTTACCGGAACTTTGAAGGAAGCTTTTCTGAATATTCCAGTGGAAGCTTTCCTGAATACGTCATAAAGGTCATGAAGGTGACGTCATAAAGGTTCAAATGCCCTTAATGTCATCTAATAAGAATGTAATACATTTGAAAATTGATGTACATATTTTTTTCTCTAAAAGTATATCACGAGACTGCAAGTTAGAATGATTTAAAATGCGTCAAGGGGATTGAAAAGTGTCGCAACATTTTTAAGCTCGTGTGTGTCTGTGTGAAACCGATTTAAAATCCGATGCCAAGTTCGAAAAAAGGGGCTGGTTCACACCCTTCAGTGAGAAAGCAGCCTCCGGTGTAGCAACGCCCGGGGGAATATTTCACCGTACGAAACGTCGCCTAGATTACGAGTTTATCTAAATGGCGCTAGAGAACGCAAGAGAGAGAGAGCGAGAGAGAGAGAGAGAGAGAGAGAGAGAGTAGCGCTCAGATTATGGGGAATGGGTATACAGTGGGAAAAAGAAGGGGAAACACACGGAATGGGAATGTTTATGGTTTCATGACAGGGAAAATTGTGTCCCCCGGGGGTAAAGTTGTCTTCAAAACAAAAATTTCCTCTTCTGATTGTGTCATTCTCAAAATTGTTTCTTAAATTTTTCATCGTAGAGATTGGAAAACAGTGATTTGTGGGTTTTTTTTTCTTAATGATACAAATTGATACAAAAATTGATGATACAAAATGATTTTTGACTTTAAAATTTTTCTAATAAATCCTCGCTGTGAATTAAAATCTGTTTGCCCCATGGGGGTAGTTGTCAACGATCTTGTATGAGTAACCCTCGCACTACACAACTTATACCCATCATCACGCAGGAAATAACGTTCGAAATATCCTGTCGAGTAAAGTGGAGTCTCAGCTACCGCAGATGAGGTTAAAATCCAATAGTCTGGTCCCCACGTTTCAAGTGATGGTAGGAAAGGGGAACTTAGATGATTCGCCTTTCAAATTACAGAGCGAATGACAAAATTTTTGATTCTCAACAAGCCCGCGGCCTCAACGTATTTTTTATTCGATTTGAAACCATGTCTAGAAAATTCGTCTTTCTAGTATTATTTTCTCGACTTGAAAAATTTACCAACTTGTCGAGTAATTTTTTCTTCTTCCACCTTCCCCCCCACGCTTAAAATTTTAGCTCTCTAGTGCAAATGTTCCTCTTTGCTGACTATCTTACGTGGAATAAAATATGTCTCCGACTTTTACCGCTCTAATTCTTGCGGATTACGAATCAAGAGCGGTGTGTCTTACAGTCCTTGAGTGACGTTTATTGCATAATGTTTCCATCTCGTATACACCTTTTGTTTTCTTGTACTTCAACGTAAAAGGAGCAAAGCCCAGACATTGCAAACTACTATGTTTAATGTATAAACCCCCACCCCTCCACCCCCAAAGTGGTGTCATCTTTCTTTAGAGAATTAGTCAAGAGGTAAAGTTCTACTTGTAACAGAATGTCCCATTTCCTGCTCGTCTTCTTATTAGTTGAAATTCAACATGGAAAATTTTTCAACATTTCATTGAAAAATTATTTTGGTTGAATTTCTGAAAAAATTTGCCTCTTTTTAAGACATTTTTTATAACACTGTTATACTGTTATTCATTTTTTTTTCTTTTCTTTTTTTTTTTTGGTAAAATTGTCACGCTTGAAACTTACTTTGAAATTTTAGTCTCATATTTCAACGATATCTTTTCTATTTCACATTTTTTGAATAAGGGAAAAAAAGAAAAATAAAAGTAAAAAAAAAATTAAAAAAAAATTAGAAAAAAACATGTACGTATATGTATATAAATATATAATATACACATCCTATGTGTGTACGCTTATAGAAGTAAATAAATGTATTCATTCTGACATTTAAATCCACAACTCGGTATTTATTTCGCGAACATCCGGCGAAAGATTATTTATAGGAGAGATTATCCTTCCGGTTGACGAAATTTTTTCTGGGTGTCAAAAACACTGCACTGACAAACATTTATTTTCATGTTGTACTCCATTAATGTAAAATTACTAATCATGAATGAAGGTGTATTCTTTTTTTTCACAGAAAACACTTTCTTATTGACACTATATGATTTTTAAAATGTGTCGTTAGTTAGATCTTACCTTGAAACTTTCCAATAGAATTTCTGAATATTCCAGTGGAAGCTTTCTTGGATTTTCCGGTGAGAGCTTCCTTGAATATTTCGATGGAAGATGGCCTTGATATTCTGTTTGAAGCTTCTAAGGAAGCTTTTCTTAATATAAAGGCAAGCTTTCATCGGAACTTTGCAGGAAGCTTTCCTGAATTCCCTGGTGAAAGCTTCCTATTTCGATGGAAAATAACCTTGATATTCTGATGGAAGCTTCGTGGGCAGCTTTCCTGAATATAAACAACAAACTTTCACTGGAACTGTGAAGGAAGCTTTCCTGAATATTCCAGTGGAAGCTTTCCTGAATTTTCCGCTGAAAGCTTCTTTGAATATTTCGAGGGAAGATGGCCTTGATATTCTGTTTGAAGCTTCTAAGGAAGCTTTTCTTAATATAAAGGCAAGCTTTCATCGGAACTTTGCAGGAAGCTTTCCTGAATTCTCTGGTGAAAGCTTCCTTGAATATTTCGATGAAAGATGGCCTTGATATTCTGATGGAATTTTCCTGGGCAGCTTTCCTAAATATAAACGACAAGCTTCCACTGGAACTTTGAAGGAAGCTTTTCTGAATATTCCAGTGGAAGCTTTCCTGAATTTTCCGCTGAAAGCTTCTTTGAATATTTCGATGGAAGACGGCCTTGATATTCTGTTTGAAGCTTCTAGGGAAGATTTTCTTAATATAAAGACAAGCTTTCACCGGAACTTTGAAGGAAGCTTTCCTAAATTCCCTGGTGAAAGCTTCCTATTTCAATGGAAAATGACATTGATATTCTGATGGAAGCTTCCTGGGCAGCTTTCCTGAATATAAACGACAAGCTTGCATTGGAACTTTGAAGGAAGCTTTCCTGAATATTACAGTGGAAGCTTTCCTAAATTTTCTGCTGAAAGCTTCTTTGAATATTTTGATGGAATATGGCCTTGATATTCTGATTGAAGCTTCTAGGGAAGGAAGCTTTTCCTAATATAAAGGCAAGCTTACATCAGAACTTTGAACGAAGCTTTCCTGAATTTTCCGGTAACTTTGAAGAAAGCTTTCCTGAATTCTCTGGTGAAAGCTTCCTTGAATATTTCGATGTAAGATGGCTATGATATTCTGATGGAAGCTTCCTGAGCAGCTTTCCTGAATATAAACGACAAGCTTTCACTGAAACTTTGAAAGAAGCTTTCCTGAATATTCCAGTGGAAGCTTTCCTGAATTTTCCAGTGGAAGCTTTCCTGAATTTTCCGCTGAAAGCGTCTTTGAATATTTCGATGGAAGATGGCCTTGATATTCTGTTTAAAGCTTCTAAGGAAGCTTTTCCTAATATAAAGGCAAGCTTTCATCGGAATTTTGAAGAAAGCTTTTCTGAATATTCCGGAGCAAGGTTCCCTAAAGTTTCTAGTGGTAGCTTACCTAAATATTATGGTGGAATCTTAAAAGAAAGCTTGTCTAAATATTCCAATGGAAGCTTTCCTCAGTTCTCAGTATTTCGATGAAAGTTTGCGGTAAGCTCCTATGAATATATATGTTATTATTGAACAAACCGTTTTTTTTATGAAATGATGTAAAGAATCATAAAAAATTGGAGAATAAAGAGAAAGATTATTTATTTCAAAGGCAAATTAAGCGTCTCAACTTATTTTGTTCTTTTTTTCTTGATGCGATTTCTATTCAAGCTTTATATATACATATATATATATATATAGTCACGTGATTTTTCCGCAGCAACGCTTTGTCGTGGCACATCCGGCCGCTTCCGGCTTCCGGGCCGGAAACAAGATGGCCGACGCCGACGCAGCTACCGTTGGGTACGATGAAATATTAGCGGAAAGTTGCGAACGTGGTATAGGAAACAGAGGGCTCCCGGAAAATTCATGAAAACCTCTCTAAAACCGTGAGAGGATTCTCTTACTAGTTATTACTTCTTTTCCTTGAAAATTTAGAAAGAAAAAAAAAACATTTCAATAATTTCGACAAAACAAATAATTTGTCCCCCCAAATTTGGATTCATTTCAAATAAAATAAATTTTATAGGGTATAATTTTGAAAACGATATTTGCAAATCAAATGTTTTATAATATGGAAATTATACATATTTTTCTGTTTTTCTGTTTTTTTTTTTTTTTATGAAAAGTCAGTGCGAGAATGAGTGAAATTCACATTGGCATAAATAATCGACAGGGAGTTTATCGGCGAAGCGGGTATTTGGAAACAATGGAAAAAGTGTAGTGTAAATCGGCTTTGTTTGCCACACGGACATTTATTTAGCTTCGACCTTTCCACCGATAAATAATTCGGTACGGCTTTTGCGAATTGAGCAGACTCACGCGAGCTCTCTCTCTCTCTCTCTCTCCTCTTATCAAGCGGTGTCCATTATTCACGCGTTTGTGGATCTTCCAACGAGAGAAAACTTTCCCCAATGTTATGTCTTCTCTCTAAATCAACAATTCTTACTGTATCAATCGCTTTTCTTTCTTTCCATCATTCATTCTTTTTAAATTTCAATGACTCAAGCACCCAGTGTTTTTTTATTACTTTCACTCCTTTAAATATTTTCCTTTTTTTAAATTATTTTTTCAAACAATTATACACAAAGAATTAAACGAAAAAAAAATGTATTTGATTCAAATAATCGACTTAGAAATATTTATTGTTTCTTTATTTATTAATATTTACTTGAATCAAATAATTTTCAAATCGAATAAAAAAATTTAAGGTGAAATGATAATTTTTCTAATTGAATCAAAAATTGACTATCAAAAATTGATTTTGTAGAAATAAATATCTGAGGCTAGTTGTATGACAAAGTTGAAAATTCCAATGTTTAGGATCAACGATTTATAAAACATTTATTATTTTTATTATTTTATTATTTTTAAACAGAATTATTTTTTAATTGTTAAAAACTTATTCCAATTTTGAATGCCAAGGCATTTTTTGTATAAAGGGGAAAAAAAACTGTTGGGGGAATATTTTTACAGGGAAAATGTTCTTTATAGATAGTTCACATTTATATCCATTCGTGGAGTCTTCTTTCTATGGGAGGAAAGATCAATTTCGGTCTGAGTAAATCGCTTCTCGAGAATAGAAAAAAAAAGAGGAGGAATACGCTGCCAGTTCTCTATAGGTATGCAGAGTCGACGCAATGACATAGAAATTGGGAGGTTGGGACAGAATTTGATAGTGCCGGGTTAGTATTGGGGTTGTACGAAGCCGCAAAACGGAGACGTATATATTTTCCCTGGCAGAGATCGGTTCTTGGCGTCGAACGACGACGGGCAAGGGATGAAAAGCAAGCATCAACCATTTCCCATTGCTGCTACCCACAAACCGAACTGTCGTCGACGTCGTTGCTCGCAACCTCGAACGTTGATTCAATATTCGTTTTTCTGCAGCATAACTTTCCATTTGCATGGCCTCCTCATTCTTCCAACTCTCCTTCTTTTCCTCTTCTTCTTACTGCCTTACGTCCACCTCCATCATCTCTTTTTTCCGATTTTTTCCCCCAGCCATATGCGTCTACTCTTCCCTTTGCTATTTTCTTTTAATCTCCTTTCATCTCTGAATTCGTTATGTAATTAATTAACAATCGTCTTTTGTTTCGCTTTTTCAAAATTTATTAATATTTGTCACGTAACAATTAAACAACGATTAAACGTAACAATTATTTTAAATAAATTAAATGTTGATATTAATTACCTGTCCTTTAATTACCTTGTTACCTGTCCAAAGTAAAAACCCAGTAAGTCGCAGTTGCCATAAGGGCGAGCGTCCCTTAGCTTTGTTATTCGACTTTCGCTCTTACGGCAAATGCGACTTTTTTTACTTTGGACATTTTTTTTAAGCCTAATACCTGTCCAAAGTAAAAACCCAGTAAGTCGCATTTGCCATAAGGGCGAGCGTCCCTTAGCTTTGTTATTCGACTTTCGCTCTTAAGGCAAATGAGAACTTTTTTTACTTTGGACAGCAGAATAGCAATTTTTTGTCACCTTTTTTTTTCTTCTCATTTTCTTTGTATATAAAAGCGAGAATTTCGAGTGCGAAGTCAAGTTTTCTGTGTAATTTCAATTGTTCATTTTTCAATACCTTATAACTATTTTTTATATTTTTATTCTTCTTGAGTGTCTTCTTGAGTGTTATTCTGCTTTCTTTATCTTCTGTACTGAATATACATTTTTATACACCTTTTTTCCGCTCGTACCAAACATGAATTTAAATATATCGCGAATATATAAAAGTATTTCACGACCTGATATGTATACAATATTGAAGTAGATTTTAAACGCGTGATAAATTTATTCCCATGAATTGACTATACGTATATGGTATCAATATATATTTACCGAGTTTCATTTACAAACGAGCGGCAACGTCAATAAAAGAAACTTATAAATAATTGAAGAAAGGGGAAAAAAAATTGGGAAAAAGGAAAAGATGATGGGAAAAAAGGAAAACGAGTCTCAATAAACATATCTTCAAAGGGTTGCAACTTCATTAAGTAGAATTAAAAGAAAGTATCTTTGTACCGTTTTTTTAAGAGGCAAGAGGAGCAAAAAAAAAAAGAGAAAAAAAATTGAGTCTTCTTTTGAGAAAGAAAAGTAAACATTTTATCGTCAGCTTTATCAGTAAATGGACCATAATCTTTTTCAATTACATTCCCGAAGGAACGATTTGCAGTTTTCTCTTAAAATGCGGTGAAGGAATTCTTGAAGCATTTAAGCAGATAAACAGCTTTGGCGAGAAGCCGTCCGTGCAAACTTATTTTCTATGTGGAGCGTAACTTTGTCCCCTGGAGCTTGAGCTTCCGTAACTTAACCAGCCAACAGATAAAGCTTCGCGTCTTACTAACGCGCTCGCTTAAAACTTTTCAATAAATCGTCACTCAAATTTTCTCAATTCGTTATTATATATGTATTATTTCCTTTCACGTACAAAACGCATGTTTCTTTTTTTTCAAATAAGATTTCTCTCTTTTTCCAAAGGAAGAAAAATCATTTGAGTTTTGACAGAAAATTTTTTTTTTATTTTTCCCCTGACTCTTTTTTCTGGTTATCATTGTAAACTTAAAAGTATCAAATTGATACCAAAAGTATCAATTTGGTACCAAAATTGTCAAATTGATACCAAAAGTATCAAATTGGTACCAAAAGTATCAAATTGATACCAAAAGTATCAATTTGGTACCAAAATTGTCAAATTGATACCAAAAGTATCAAATTGGTACCAAAAGTATCAAATTGATTTCAAATTTTTGAATCAATTTGATACTTTTGGTGTCAATTTGATACTTTTAAGTTTACAGTGATCCTGACTTTTGTCAACCTTGAAAAACAGGGTGAAAGTTACATGCTCGACTCGGATTTTTTTTTTTTTTTTTTTTGAGCGAATAAATTGTTTGGTGAAAGATATTTGGTAGTTGAGAGAAAAATGTAAAAGCTCGGGAGGTACAGAAAGTTTGGTGTACCACTAACAATACAGAAGCACACACGTATGGTAATTACCTTTGTTCGATGTACAAATTGCAATGGTCTTCCTTGGTACCTTCCACTCTCTCTCTCTCTCTCGACTTGTAACCACGTCGAATTTGCCGGTTGCATTTTGCTCGGCGTGACCGTAATGCGCTTCCGTTTTACTCTGCTAGGCATTAAAGGGAGCGCGCGCACACTCTCGGTAAAGGGGTAAAAAGGGGGGATTTGGAGGGAGTGTGTTTCCACGAACGGAAATTCGGTCGAGGGAATGGGGAATGCCTGGATCTGCATATTTAGCTAAGGTCGCGCAGTGGCCATTGGAATTGCAAAATTGCAAATTGGACTTGTTCGCGACGGCGCTCTGCGTCGGTTCGTCTGAAGTTTTAGGATTAACTCACCCACCCATTGCGTTGGTTGCCGGCATTAACCACACACGACTCCCACGTTTCTCCATGACGATTAATGTAAATTTCGAGTAATTACGCCGGAAAGAGAGAGAGAGAGAGAGAGAGAGAGAGAGAGAAAGAGCCAATCCTTTCCAAACACTTTCACTTTTCTAATATTACATATATTTATTACTGTGATCGTCATTTTCAGTTTTTTGCCCAGTTTTTTGCGATTTTGTAATTTCACTTTCACTTTTGATTCGATATTGACTTTCACTTTGACTTTAACATTGATTTTGACTTTCGATTCGATATTGACTTTCACTTTAACTTTAACATTGATTTTGACTTTTGATTCGATATTGACTTTCACTTTGGCTTTAACATTGACTTTGACTTTCGAGTCGATATTGACTTTCACTTTGACTTTAACATTGACTTTGATTTTGACTTTGACTTTAACTTTGGCTTTTGATTCGATATTGACTTTCACTTTGGCTTTAACATTGACTTTGACTTTCGATTCGATATTGACTTTCACTTTGACTTTAACATTGACTTTGATTTTGACTTTGACTTTGACTTTCTGAATGAGTCAAAGTCAATGTTAAAGTCAAAGTCAATGTTTGAATCGAAAGTCAAAGTGAAATTACAAAATCGCACCCAGAATTAAGGATTTATCAAAAAATGTTCGATTTCATTCTACAATTGCCTTGGATTTTACGACTTTTTCTGACTTTTGTTTTTCAAAACAATCCAGATTGACTGAAACTCACCTAATTTTTGAATTACATGAGGAAAAAGAAAATTTTTATCCGACTAAAATTCATCTACTGATTCGACAATTAGTCCATATTCAAAAAAAAATGTTGTACACCTATTGTCTGACTAAAATTCACTTTAACTACTGACATCAATTTCCCATCTTTTCTTTTCTTTGAATTTTAGCATATTATTTTTTCGCACGACATAATAAACGCTAAAAACAAAAGTCTTTGTCAAAGAGAAAAGCAAAAAGAATAAAAAGAAAAAAAACCTACACCCCTGCCCAGTTTTCCAACGTGTCTAATAATGCGACAGGAAATTCTCTTCGTACAGGCTGACTCGTTACGGACCATTACTACTGCGCTGCATTGCTCTACGTGACCTAATGGTGCGAACGCTCACGTTACAAGCAAGCAATGCGGGGGTACACATTCAAAAATTGCTATATATATATAGAGAGAGAGGAATAACATTGTTGCATGGAACAATCGTTCCCATTATGGTTTACGTTTGTCAATCAAATAACGTGTACATTCTTTTTTCCACTCATGCGTTGTTAGCATTTTTCTATATATGCAGCAACTATTCGGCTTTATGATCCAACGCTTTTGCAAAGTATTATTGCTAATAAAATGTTTTATTGCTGTAATTTTACAAAGAAACACTCAAGCAAAGGCTCCTAAACCTATTTTTTAATTAGAGATAGAGAGAGAGAGAGAGGAAGATTGCTTCAGTTTAATGATGACATTCATTTCACTTTTATAAGAGGAATAATTTAATTTTATGGGATATAATTTTTATTTTGTTGCAAATAATTTTTATTACATTAGGACTTAAAAAATTCTCCTCATGGAAAGTAACTTTAACTTGAATGGATATTTTCTTTTACATGTAAATTATTTTCCTAATGTAAATAATTACACATAATATAAATAAGCGATAAAAGGCAAGTTTAATAAAAGAAAAAAGTTTTTTTAATCATTAAATCGTAGGATTTAGAAACAATTTCAAACTTAGAATAATACTAGATATTGAAAACGATTTGGAGAAATAGAAACGGAAAAGAAAAATTTAACTTTGATAAAAGTATAATTTGACACTGATGCTCAAGTCTTGTAATCAACGAAGAAGAATGAAAATCTTTTTTCTGATTCGTGAAAAAAAAAGAATGGGGAAAAAAAATTGAAGTGTCTTGATCTTAGTCTTTGTTGTCACGGTTTTTCCTCGATCATATGCTTCTGCCTAGGCCTTTTTCTCCGCTTCTTTTTCGATCTCATTTTCTTTATGTTTTCGCGTGAGACGCCCAGTTCGTTCAACAACAATCCTTTATGAAAGTCGAGAGAGAAAAATACTTTTTTTCCCTATACAAGCATTCTGTGTCGTTGCTTTCTGTCACTGGCATTATATTTATCGTCTTAATATTCAACAACGTCGTCAACGAATCACGACTAAAAATATTTCATCTAAATTATTTTAATGAAAATAGTTTTTGAATATTTTTTTTTTAAATAAAATCGACTCCTTGGTAGAAAAATATTTCAATATTTCTGGTTTTTTTAATTGAGAAGAAAATTCATCGAGATGTATTTTTTGATTGAAGTAATATGTGAAAATTGGAAATAAATAAAATTGGCGATAATATTTTTGAAATGGTTATTATGAAACCGTGGGATTTAATGCTTGAAGGATTTTTCGGTGAGTTTTGAATCGATGAACTCAATGACTTTTCCAGTGGAAACAAACCCGACGACGGAGAAGAGTTTTGAGCAGCGTATTTTTTTTTTTTTTT
>JUFY01013347.1:27949-47410 GCA_001855655.1 Leptopilina clavipes
AAAAAAAAAAAAAAAAAAACGCTGCAAAGTTGAAGTAGAAACTTTGCTTCCTCATGAAAATTTTCTTTTGTTATTATTTTATTAATGAAATGTTTATACTACATTTCATTATTATATTTCATGAAATATTAAAACTTTAATGAGAATATAATAACAAAACACCACAAAAGTCACATTTTTGAAAATTTCCGATTTTTCAAATGTTAATAACTTTTGCTAACATGACAGTATAATGTTCAATAATGGCTCAAAAGATGCGTTTCGAAAAGATCTACACAAGGAAAGAAAAATATTTCCAAATATCTGAACAATTTGAAAAATTATAGTTAAAAAACTTTTTTTTCGAATTTTCAAAATGTTTATAACTTTGGATAGAATTAGAGTGGAATATTCGCCAATAGCTCAAAAGATGCGTTTCAAAAAGATCTACACAAGGAAAGAAAAATATTTCCAAATATCTGAACATTTTGAAAAATTATGGTCAAAAAACTTTTTTTTCGATTTTTTAAAATGTTAATAACTTTGGATAAAATTAGAGTAGAATATTCGTTAATAGCTCAAAAGATGCGTCTCGAAAAACTCTACAAATCTGAGGAAAAATATTTCTAAGTATCTAATTATTTTCAAAATGTATGGTCAAAAAACTTTTCTTTCGAATTTTGAAAATGGCAACATTTTTTGCTAACATTGCAGTAAAATGTTCAATAATGGTTTAAAAGATGCGTTTCGAAAAGATCTACACAAGGAAAGAAGAATATTTCCAAATATCTGAACATTTTGAAAAATTATGATAAAAATACGTTTTTTTAGAATTTTTAAAATTTTAATAACTTTGGATAGATTTAGACTGGAATGTTCGTTAATAGCTGAAAAGATGCGTCTTGAAAAACTCCGCAAATTTGGAGAAAAATATCTGTAGGTATCAACAGATTTCTTTTATTTCTGCACAAGAAACAATTTTAAAAAAATTTCTAAATGCAAAAAAAAATATTTAACTTTGATTAATTTGAATTTTTTTTCACTCTCACGTAAATATTTCTCAAAAAAGGGACTTTGGAGGAAATGGCGCTTATAAACAGGAATTTTGACAATAAGTAAACTTTGTTCTAATTTATTTCCTGTCGAATAGTGACGCTCTCACTAAGAATGCATCAAGAGGTAGGCGCCGTGAAATTACCGGTTTGGAGCCTGTCGCGATATCTTTTCAAGAATAGAAGTCTTACGTGAGAATGACAAAGATTGCGGAATTGTGGAAGAAGGACAGGAGATGAAGCTTAAGAGGTAGAGAATTGTGGGAGAGAAATAGGTGTGGGGGGGGGGATAGGACTGAGAAATCGTCAGTTACGAGCTTCATGGATTATCAGAGAAAGTCCCTTTTCTCCTCCGTGCATTAAAGTCGTTCACTAATTGGATCGGTTCCCAGTTTTTTCCCTCTTCTTTTTTTACTCAAGAGACTCCAGTGTTCGCTGATGAGGATCCCCCCTTCAGAGAGACAAGACATCGGAGAAAATTTAAGAATTTTTTTTCTTTCATTTTTTTTAAAAAAGGCGATAGCAGTATAAAGTCTTGATCAGTATCCTATAGAGTAGTTTAAGTATTTAATAGGGAATTCAATATTTTTGTAATATGATATTACACTTAATATTGCAGTGGGTAAGTTAAAAAATTTTTTTTATAATTACATTCCAGAAAGTATTTTTCCAGAAATTTACATAGTTTAAAAGTAATAATAATATCTAATATAATTATTTAATTATATAAATTTAGATTATTATTATTAATTATTAGAAATTTACATAGTTTAAAAGTAATAGTAATATCTAATATAATTATTTAATAAATATTTTAATAATTATTTTGTACGATAATAATAATTGTTGTATGGTGAAAACAATTATAACAAATAATAATGGTCGATATTTTTTCTGTTGCAGGTAAGCTTTCTGAATTTCTTAACGAGTGAGTACTATGAAATATTGAAGACTCCATGGCATTTAACAGGTTTTTTTTTAGGGGGAAGGGGGATATTATTAATTTTGTAGCACATTATTTTCTCCCTTCATTAGATTAAAAATTCGGAAATGGAAATTCCAATTTTGCGCGTTCGTAGGAGTCGCAGATTATCTGTAAAAAGAATTGTTGAGAAATTGCGCTTGTGAGAAAAATCAGTGATGCGACGCCTAGTGTCAATTTTACACACCTGTTGGTTACTTCACGTACAATACAATTGGAGGTTTTTTTTCCATCCAATTGAAAGTAAATATTTTTTGAAACTTGAAAGTAAATATTTTTTTGAAACTTGAAAGTAAATATTTTTTTGAAACTTGAAAGTAAATATTTTTTAGACGATTTGTTTATTTATTGATAAGATTTGCTAGGATGGAAAATCTTGAGATTGTGAGTAAAGAAAAAAGGGAGAAACTGTTATTAAATGGCGACGCAATTATTCTTATATCTAATATTAAAATCTTTGTAAAGAAGTTATTGTGAATTCTTTTGGGACATCTTGGCTCATCATCTTTTTGGAAGCAATGAGTACAAACTTGTCGAGTCTCAACGTTGCTAACTCATAATTACGTCACATCCTGCAGGTAATTGAAAACGTTATCTTGCACCCAGATGCCTTCATCCTTTCCTACGTTGTCCCACCCCTGTAGTTCCACACCCTCCCCCCCCCTATATTGCTGGAGGGTACCCACTGCCTTGCCCAGAATGGGGAGATAATTAACACTCCTCTATCCAACTCGAGTCTGGATAACTCCACGAAAACTCAGAAGAGATATAGCATTTACTCTCTCTCTCTCTCTCTCTCTCTCTCTCTCTCTCTCTCTCTCTCTCTCTCTCTCTCTCTCTCTCGTTCTTTCTCGTTCCATTCTTCTCCTCTTCATTCAATCACGCTACCACTTTCTTTTTTTCTCTCGAGCACTCTTCATTTAATCAAATTCAATAAATACCTACAAATTTGTAAATGTTATTTTAATTATATTGTGCTTTTTTCAACCATCGGCGAATTTGTAATCAGTTCTATTTGACGAATTTAAATTTCATATAGAAAGAAATTGAAATTTTAGTATATTTACGAATATTATTAACGAGAAGTCGTGAAATTTTACCAAATATTGGAAAAATATTAAACGCTTCTGGAATTGTTTGGTTTTGAGTAAAAATTATTTTTAATGCTACTACTACTTAGGATAAATTTCGCAGTATTTTGTCTGATTATAATTAATTCATACTACTGAGACTAAATTACGTGAATTCTTAAAGTATATTTGACTAAAAATGGAATTTCCTAATGACAAGTAAATAACAAGGAATCGAAGAGGTCTGAGCAAAATTTGACCTACTGAGATTAATTTTAATAAATTTGAAAGTGTTCGGCTGAAATTGATTTATACTACTGATAATACAATAATTGAATTACAATTTAATTTTAATTTTAATTCTTTTTATCCGAATTGTTCGCTTTTAATAAAATTGAATTTGTACTACTTGGGGTAAATTAGAAAAATTCGGAATAGTTTTGTCTGACTAAAATTGACTCAAATTACTGAATTTGAAAAGACTTTGTCTGACGAAAATTGATTTACACTACTGCGATTAAAGTATAAGAATTTTACAGTATTTTGACGGACTAAAATTGACTTATACTACTTAAAATAAATTATAAGAATTGGAAAATATTTTGTCTGATCAAAATTGACCGACACTACTTGGAGTAAATTAAAAGCATTCGTAAGTATTTGTTTAATAATTTAGCGTTACAATTCTTGCAGTTACGAAACCCGAATTTAATCACTCTCAAAAAATGACAATAATAATAAATTTCATACAATTATTAGTTTCTAATTTTTTTAAATTTTGAGTTGTTATAATAAAATGTGAAGCGTTAAAAAACTTCTTATCTTTAAAGCCAGTGATAGTCAATAACTTATGTTGTTTTTAAAAGTTTCTTAATTCCATAAGTTTTAATTTTTCAGATTGATTTTTACTAAACTTGCGGGTCTCGTAACTGCAAGAATCGCTGAGAATAAAAAAAAAATTGTGAATTATAAATCACAAAACAAGTATTAAGTATTACACTATATTGTAATTGTCTTATTTCTTGAAATGGTTATATCCACTGATATAATTTCTCTGAAATGAAAGAAACAATTTTTCTCTCCATTTTTTCCCTCTTTGTAACTTTTCTCTTTCCTTCTTCTCTTCTTATCTTTCCCTCTGTGATCTCTTTTCTCAATCCTGCTCGTAGTTCCTCGTGTCGGTTAGCCGCCAGAGAGTTTCTAACCACAAGTTGTATTCGAGAGAAAATGGGCTCAGAATTCAGTTGTCTCTCTCTCTCTCTCTCTCTCTCTCTCTCTCTCTCTCTCTCTCTCTCTCTCTCTCTCTCCCTCTCTCCCTCTTCTCGTCATATTGAATGCAATGGTTGAAAACAATGGTCGTTGAAGCCGACTTCTGTAACGAGATCGTCGTACCCGACGATTGAAGAGGAGACGAAGAAACTAAATAGAGAAAGAGAGAGAGTGTTAGAAAAAAAAAGAGGAAAAGAAAATAAAAAATGTGGCAGGGTGGGGACAGGTTTGTTGGCGAATATAAAGAACCGGAGGAGGAAGAAAACTTTTTTCCTCTCTGTCATTCTTATTTTCATTTTTTTACCCTCCCCCCCTCCACTCATTGTTACTGACGTAACTATAAATACAATAATCGCCGGTGCTTTTCCTTTGTTTGATGCAAGCTTTTTTCTCTTCTTTTCTTTTCCTTTTTTTATTCTCCTGCGGACAAACTGTATTCTAGATTTCACAAAGAAATTGATTGAGAAACGATCTTCTTCTTCTTCTTTTTTTTTCTTTCTTTAATTCTTTTCAAATATAGAATTCAAGATCTCTTTTGCAATTACCATTAAACTTGAGATGTCAGTCTCGAGTTATTCAACATCGTATAAATGTTAATCTTCTGTTTATATTTTTTTTGTTTCTATTTTCCAATTTTATTTTCATTTGACAATTTTTATAGCGATTTTTTTTCAATTTTATTTTCACTTGACAATTTTTATAGCGATTTTTTTTTCAATTTAGTTTAAATTTATTTTGTACAAAAATATTGGTTTTTATGGTAATTTTTACCATTTGTTCTAACCATTTATAGTAACAAGTACCATTCATTACAACCAAAATTGATATTAACTATCATTATTGTAACCTGAAATTATTTATATATGGTTACAACTATCATAATCGTTGTAATTTTTTTCTCCAACAATATCTAGACTTAATTTTCATTGTTTTTAAAATTTTTTCCTTTTTTTTTGTTTTTTTCTGATTTTTTTTTTTTTTACTGAATTATTATTCAACTTGGTGTTGAGGATGAAATTTGTCAGATATATGTGACTTTATGGTTGATGGTAAATCTTTGTCGGTCGATGAGAGAGGGTGCCAATTAATAATCTTTCACACACTTAACGACGAACTCTGCCTTCTAGTTGGTGCCTTCGCAGAACCTCTACATTGAATTGAAACTACCAAACTACTGGAGGCAATTAGTAATAACTAATTAGCCATCGCAAGGCAGTCGAAGCACGAAGGGGGAGGGGGGAGGGGGGTATACACGCAAAATAGTCAGGAGCGAAACTTGATGTAACACAAAGTTGCTACTAACGACGCTCATGCCTCTTCTGCTTTTCCCCCCTCTCACTCTCTCTCTCTTCCATCTCTCGCTTCATCGATTTTACCATCTCAATGCTTATTAATTACATGAAAGCACTCTCTCTCTCTCTCTCTCTCTCTGCCCATTTTCTGTTTGTTTTTCTTTCAACAAGTTCTAATAAATTATTATCAGTACAGAGTCTATTTTTGTGTCGATCAAGTGTGTTTTGGAATGATGATGAAATTCGGCCTTTGACCCTTTTCAAAACTCTTTCAATGAAAGTCAATTTTCAAGTGACGGTAATTTTTTTTAATTTCGACTTTGATTATTTTTTTGGGAACACGTAAAAATATTTATAACGGTAATTATAATATTGACTTTTTTATTAACAGAAAATAATAATTTTTTTTTTGATTAATTGACGAAATAATTAAATCGAAATTAAAAAATTAAATTTCAATTGCAAGATTGAAAAAACAATTTATTTGAAATAAAAATAATATGAAATAAATATTTGTTTAAATAGAAATTCGGTTAGTTGAAAATTTATTTAAATAGAAATTTGGTTAATTAAAAAAACAGTTAACTAGAAATTTGATTAACTGAAAATTTAGTTAAATAGAAATTCGGTTAATTAAAAAATTAGTTAACTAGAAATTTGGATAAGTAAAAATTTAGTTAACTAGAAATTCGGTTAACTGAAAATTTAGTGAAATAGAAATTCGGTTAATTAAAAAATTAGTTAATTAGAAATTTGGATAAGTAAAAATTTAGTTAACTAGAAATTTGGTTAATTGAAAATTTAGTTAAATAGAAATTCGGTTAATTAATAAATTAGTTAAATAGAAATGTGGATAATTGAAAATTTAGTTAACTAGAAATTCGGTTAACTGAAAATTTAGTTAAATAGAAATTCGGTTAATTAACAAATTAGTTAAATAGAAATGTGGATAATTGAAAATTTAGTTAACTAGAAATTCGGTTAATTGAAAATTTAGTTAAATAAAAATTCTGTTAATTAAAAATTTTGTTAAAAAAAAATTCAGTTAATTAACAATTTAGTTAATTAAAAATTCGGTTAATTATAAATTTTGTTAAACAAAAATTCAGTTACTTAACAATTTAGTTAAAAAGAAATTCGATTAATTATAAATTTAGTTAAATAAACACTCGGCTAACTAAAAAATCCTTTAATTAAAAATCCATGTAAATAAAAGTTTAATTAAACATAAATTTTCTCAAATAAAAAAGTAATTAAAAATGTTAAATAAAAATTTATCTGAATTAAAAATTTTCTACAATTAAAAGAAACTGTAAATTAAAAATCTCTCATCAAATAAAAATTCTGTTAAATAGAAATTCGGCTGAATATTCTAAAAAAAAAATAATGTTGAAAATAATAACAATATAAATTTCAATTTTTATTCACTTCATTGGAGAAAATAGGAGATCAATTTTTTTTTATATATGATTCTGACGTTCATTGTTTTCAACTAAACTCGGAAGTTTAATTTGTTCATTGAATATTGATAAATATGTTATCGTTGATAATGTAAAATTAAATTGTGTAAAATGAGTGTATATTTTACTTACGTAATTAATTTTCCGCTCAGTGAACAAAGCTCAGTGAATACTATATTAATTAAGGTAATGTTTTCCCAGTGATAATGAAATACTCACAACAAGTACATATGTTGTGTAGGGGAGACCGGGGTGTAGTGGCTAACTTTTTACTCTTTGTTATTTTACTTCGTCATTTTTACATTATTTAAATGTTTATCCCACAGAAAAGTTACTCTAGTATTTCAGCTTTCTTTTAAAAAAAAACCTCCCGATATCTCTCCTACTTCTTTTTCTAGAACGGTTTTTCTGGAGTAATGCAGAGCTATTCAATACGCCCCAGGCCGGGGCGTTATGGCTAATAAGTAAAATTATTATTTTTAAGTTCAAATTTTATAATATTTGAACTAAATATTGTTAATTAAGGTTTGTACATTAAATTTATTATATAAAGTATTGAAAATGAAACATATTTAACTAAAACTTTTAATTTTTTTGCGAAATAGTCTTTAATCAAAGTAATAGTCTTTAATCAAAGTAAGAAACTGTATAATAAATTTATTTTAATGAATAAAATCCACATTTATAATTAACACTTAAATTACAATTTTTTAAATACTTTTCTGATCTCTGAAATAGTTTTCAAAGCAAAATTATTTTTTTTACAATAATCCATATAAGAAATGCACTAGCCATCACGCCCCTGGCAATACTAGCCATTACGTCCCGGGAGTACTTTTCGAATATTTTGATATTTTTTATCAGTACAGTAAGTGTTAATCAAAAATCTCCTATTGTCTCTTAAAAATAAATGTTTCGAGCTCAAAACGTGATATTGATTGATTTTTTAAAGTTATTTTAAAAAAAAATATAACAAATAATGAAAATGTTTAAAATTTACTTTGGTGTGTCAAAATTAGTTTTTCTACTATATTTTCTACAATTGTGAATGAATATCAATGAAACTTGCTACAAACTTGCAGTACAACAAGTACATTAACTTGAGTGGGGAGCGAAATTATTTCGACTTAGGACTTTTAAATAAATTACAATTATTTATTACGCCCCTTAGCTTTTACGCCCCGGTCTCCCCTATGTATTTTGTTTTTGATGAAAAAAATTTTCTCCTTTTATAATATTATTATTTTTTGTTTCCATTATATAAAATTAAAAAAAAACCCTTCTCTCGATTAACGTCATTAAAATAATAATAATAATTTTTTACCAAAAAAAAATGTGAATTTTACATCTAAAAATTTATTCAAATAAGGAGAAAAATTTTTAAAAATGATTTTTCATTATTTATTCCACATAAAATTTAATTCAGGTAATATCTTATTGTTATTAATATTAATTTCCTTATATTTGAAATGGTAATAAAGTTTTGAATGAACATTTATTCAGGCGAAAAGAAAAGAAAATTAGTAAAGTTATGGGGAAGGGTGGGGGGAGAGTTGATACTTTTCGCTTTTTCGATTCGAATGTTTTTCCCTTGAGGCCATGAGAGAGCAATTCATATGTTGCAGTATTATTTTTCTTCTGTTAGTGGGATTTTTTTTCTTCCCTCCCCTTTGTTGTGAAAAGACAAATGATAAAAGTGGGGGGGGAAGAGAAAGGGAATAGTGAAGAGAAATACAGAGAGAGAGAGAAAAAGTGAGATGAAGGTAGAAGTGAGCGAGAAAGAAACAGAGAGAGAGAGAGAGAGAGAGAACGGTACAATTTCCGCTCAATGCATTCATTGCTTTCAATTAACTTTCAATTAGCGTCGAACTTCAATTTTCATGAAAAACAGAAATTCCATAGCATACATTCTAAACATTAACACAGATTCACTCTCAACAATAATTCCCGGAATGGATACTTTGCCTATCATTGTAATGGTATCTCAATGTTATTTCATAAATCATTCGGGCATTATCTGCGATTTGTCGACCTGCAAATTCCCCATTGTCATTAAAGTTCCGGTCATTGTTTTAAAATTGTGAATGGTGTTTGGTTTTTTTTTCTCTTTGCTTTGCTTTCGTTTTCTTTTTTCATTTCTAGCAAAGTTCACAGGAACTTTGTCTTTGAAAAAGAAAATTTCATGTAGCCACGAACAATTAGTGACAAATTTAATGGTAGTTTCGACCATTTTGGTAGTTTTGAAAAATAATAGTTACATTGATCCAACCATTGACATTTATATTTAATGGTAGTTAAAACTACTGGTAATTAAATTTATTAGTAGTTAAAAACATTGGTAGTTATAATCATTGATAGTTGTTTTTAATGGTAGTTTGAACCATTGATACTTGTTTTTAATGGTAGTTTGAACCATTGATAGTTGTTTTTGATGGTAGTTTGAACGATTGATAGTTGTTTTTGATGGTAGTTTTAACGATTGATAGTTGTTTTTGATGGTAGTTTGAACGATTGATAGTTGTTTTTGATGGTAGTTTGAACGACTGATAGTTGTTTTTGATGGTAGTTTGAACCATTGATAGTTGTTTTTGATGGTAGTTTGAACGACTGATAGTTGTTTTTAATGATAGTTTGAACCACTGGTAGTTGTTTTTGATGGTAGTTTGAACGACTGATAGTTGTTTTTTATGGTAGTTTGAACCATTGATACTTGTTTTTAATGATAGTTTGAACCACTGGTAGTCACATCTCTTAATATCTGCAACCATTGGTAGTTATAACCATTGATAGTTGGTTTTAATGGTAGTTCGAACCACTAATAGTTACATTTCTTAATAGCTGCAATAATCATGGTAGTTATAATAATTGAAAATAATTTTTAATGATAGTTACAACCATTGGTAGCTTCATCCATCAATAGTCACAAATATTGGTAGTTACAACCAGTGCTTGTTTCAGTCACTGGTTGCAACCATTACCATAAGCAATTCAGAATAATAATAATTTAAATAATTAAATGGTTGCATTTATGTTTGTTAAATATTTTCTACTATAATTCTACAATAAATATCGAAACACAACGAAGTGAAATCATCCCACATCATCTGAATATTTCAGAATTTCGAATTAATTTTGTTTTTTTTTGGAAAAGGGGGGAAAAATCGGTCCAGCAAATAAAAGTTTGAAATGGAGATGAATGGAGAAGCGGGGAATTGGAATAGCCAATAAAAGTGAGGAGTTTGAAAAGTGTTTTCCGGTCGATTTGCGAAAAAGTAGATTTGTCATGATCTCTAATTTACAGTCGACGTAATCTACAAGATTAAGTTATTTCCATCGAACTTAAACTCAATCTGGATAACTGGAAATCCTACTTGTAGCAAGCAGGTGTCCTGCTTCCAATTCTCAACTAACCTCGTTCGCTCTCTGATAACTAAGTATCCACCTACCCCTCTCAGCAATCTCAGCCTGACCCATTTTATGACTTGATCGTTGAATCGTTTATGTGAAAATTCTCATTTGGAACTTGATATCCTTTCGAACGCGCATTGTAATAAGAATAATATTCCAGAGCCTGATGTTTCTATTCTCTCTCTCTCTCTCTCTATCTTATATTCCTGTGCGAATATCTATGTTCAAGTAAAAGAGGTATATGAAAACAAATATATATATATTTCCCAACGTGACACTGTATTGTCTTTAGAGTCTCAAAAGGTCGTAAAAAAAATTACGAGCCATCATAAAAATCAAGTGACTCTAACGTTTAATAATACATCGGTTTTCTATGTTATTGTTCTCATATAAATGTACCTAGAATGACGTAATTGTTATTTATATTTTGCAATTAACAAAAAAGAGAGAAAAAAGAAAAAAAGAACCGTTTGCGAATCTCTTTCCGTTACATTTTATATTCTTCCCACAAAAAAAAAATAATAATAAACTTAACAGAAGCTTATTATTCCAAAAGGAGAATATAAGGAGAAAAATATCACCGACTTAAGAAATATCTAAGACGGTAAAATTACTTTCTTTCTTTCTTAATTTTCTCTATTTGTTACAATCTAAATTAAAAAATTTAATTCCTTCATTCAAAAAGTTGCAAACTGATGCGTTTTTTTATTAAACATAAAAATCCGTCTGTTCTTCAAAAAGTAAAATTATTCAAAGGGATATTTTTAAAAAGGACTTTTTAAAAAATATTTTTTAAAAAAGGTTTTTTAAAAAGGCTTTTTTAAAAATATTAATGGTTATAACTACCAGTGGCTAAAACTACAATTAAGAACAACATTTACTGGTTGTCAGTACCAATAACTTTTGCTAAGATTTGTGACTACCAGTGGCTGGAACAACCATTAAATGTTGTTCTTAATTTTTATAACTACTAATAACTGTAACTATTAATTTTCGAAACTACCAGTGGCTGGAACAACCATTAGGAACAATATCTAATGGTTATAACTACCAATAACTGTAGCTACCGTCCATTGCTACTAATATTTTTAACTACCAGTGGCTGGAACAACCATTAGGAACAACATTTAATGGTTGTAACTACCAATAACTGTAGCTACCGTCCATTGCTACTAATATTAGTAACTACCAGTGGCTGGAACAACAATTAAGAACTACATTTAATGGTTGTAACTACCAATTACTGTAACTACCGTCCGTAGCTACTAAGATTCGTAACTACCAGTGGCTGGAACAACCATTAGGAACAATATCTAATGGTTGTAACTACCAATAACTGTAGCTACCGTCCATAGCTACTAAGATTAGTAACTACCAGTGGCTGGAACAACCATTAGGAACAACATTTAATGGTTATAACTACCAATAACTGTAGCTACCGTCCATTGCTACTAATATTTTTAACTACCAGTGGCTGGAACAACCATTAGGAACAACATTCAATGGTTATAACTACCAATAACTGTAGCTACCGTCCATAGCTACTAAGATTCGTAACTACCAGTGGCTAGAACAACCATTAGGAACAATATTCAATGGTTATAACTACCAATAACTGTAGCTACCGTCCATAGCTACTAATATTCGTAACTACCAGTGGCTGGAACAACCATTAAGAACTACTGTCAATATTTGCAACTACCGAAATTTGCAATTACATCCATGTCAATGGTTGTTAGTATTTTGAAACTAAAATCACTTTAGCTATTTTAGAGTTTATGTCAATTCAATACAGATAAATAAACCCTTTTAAAGCATCAAATTTGTTCCAAATGCAACTAAAATTATCCAAATCGGACCCCAACTATCAAATCTCCCAAACGAAACGAGCTATAAAGTGGCTGAGTCAATCTCGGATCTGTTAATTTGATAAACATGGAATAGGTATACAGCATCGAAAACTGGCACCATTTTGAGGAGAGAAACACCATTAGATAAGAAGGTAAAGGATGAATTTTGTGCAGTAAGGATTTTCTCTCTTTTGCGGATACGTTCCTTATCGAAATTCTTAATTAGAAAATTTTAATTATGTTTTGAGGCTCTATAAAGAGAGAGAGGGATGACGCGTACCTCAGGCTCTTTCTGCACCGTAAAGATAGTGAATTTTCAGCAGTGATGCTGTGCGAGCGGCCCGTATAGAAGTTGGGAGAGAAATGGCACAAGATGCTTTTTCGCCAAAAGAAGAAAGAGAGAGAGAGAGAGCGGAGGCAATTAAGCTCGCGCCTCATAAAGATGCTCGAGCGACGTTGTCTTCCATATAACCGATATTAAATTTCACCTGTGTAACCGCGTCTTCCACCTGTCAAGGTTCAACCTCCAATGGGGTTCTAGATAAACCTTTCTCTTTCAAGAGAGGATACATTTTCCCAAAGGCGAAATTGCTACGAGCAGGTCATTTTTGTTTCATCATCATCATCAACATTGTTCGACACTTTTTTGTTGCGGTAAGAAAATTTCCATTATCACAACAGAATTTGGTTGAATTAAAAACATTTCTTTTTGGGGGGGTTTAAACAAATTTTTATTTTGGAACAACCAAAAGTTGAACCAATCAAATAATTTGGTAGGCCGAACAAAAAACTGTTTCAACAAAAAAGTTTCCAGTACCCACAAAAACGGTTCTATTGCTTCTATAATAAACAAAGAATTTAGTTGGGACAAGAAAATTTTTGTTCTTGATACAGAATCAGAGTTATTTCTGAATTCTTTTTCTTTCTTGTAATGATGAATAACTTTTTATTGATGTTTTGTTTTTCTCCATTTAGAGTGAAAAATAAGGAATTTATCAACCAATCATTGAATCTATATTCAATGATTGGTTGTCAGTACCAATAACTGTAGCTAAGATTTGTGACTAGCAGTGGCTGAAACAACCATTAAATGTTGTTCTTAATTTTTGTAACTACTAATAACTGTAACTATTAATTTTCGAAACTACCAGTTGCTGGAACAACCACCAGGAACAACATTTAATGGTTGCAACTACCAATAACTGTAGCTATTAATACTTGTAACTTGTAAGTGACTGGATCAACCATAAGAACAACATTTAATGGTTGTAACTACCAATAACTGTAGCTATTAATACTTGTAACTACCAGTGGCTGAAACAATCATTAGGAACAACATTTAATGGTTGTAACTACCAATCATTGAATCTATATTCAATGATTGGTGGATAAATTCCTTATTTTTTCGTAAATGGGAGAGTGATTCTTGTAGTGTAGTTGAAAGTTTCTCGGAGGATATTACCCGTGGGAGTGAAAAGTGTGCGTCTTGTTGAAGATCGCGTCGTCCAAGGAGCCAGACTCCACCAGGACATCTCCAAGTATTGAGCAAGTTTATAACGCAATAAATTTTGGTTCGTTAAACAGTTAATGGAGTTCGTCTAGTGGCACCCCCTGTCGATAGTGTGTCTGTATATATAGCATCGTCGATGAAATTACGTCGCGGCATATCCCTTTATATGGCGCGCCGCGAATTATTATCGACAAGTATATCTCTTCTCAGCTTCATCCTCATAACATGAAACCACTTTGCAACATATGCCAAGTGCATGTGCTCATGATTAATCGAAATTAATTTCAAACAATATGTCAAAATTTCCATTGATTTCGTCTCGAAATTACTCCTTTTGTTGAGAAAATACCAAACAACCATTAATTTTTGTTTGCCAATTGGTATTATTTTTAATTTCTGATTATATTCGGTATTATTTTGTAGATTTGGATGTAAATACTATAGAAAAGTGGTAAACACAAAAGTAAGCAGAAAAATAAGAGACCAGAACTTGCAAATCAGAAACGAATATTAATACAATGAATAAAAATTATTCCGTCAATATTGCAATTGAAACTTTGCAAAATAGTAACTTATCAAACTCTGTTTGTCAGTTTTCCCAACAATTGAAGTAATTAGTCATGGACGGTTTGGAACTCAAAGGACTTGAATCATATAGCCTCGTGTTTCTCCCCCTCCTCCCCCCCACCCCAAAACAGATGAGTATTCTCCCTTCCTCAGTAGATGTATGAATCGTGTAGTGTGTCACGGTGTGGCTCTAATGTAAGCCTTAGATTGCAACTATTTCATAGTGCTTTGGCATATTCATACGAAAATTAACGATCTGTAACTAACTTGGAAACTGAACACCACACTTCCGTCTAGCGGCGAAAGCGTTAAAGAGGATTTTCGTGAATCCCAGAGGCACGTCGTATACACCTTCCTCTTTCCTTAAACCTGCTTCTCGAAATACTTGGCCGTGTGTGTGCGCGCGCGCGCGAGCAAACCACTTGCCGTGTTAGTTTGTATTTATGGACCAACATGGGCCAAAACATCCCATGGGAGATGAAAATCCCTGGCCATATTTTCCTTTAAACAACTTTGATAGTTGCAATTTATTTTAGTTGCAATTAATGGTTCACCACGGTGGTGGTTGTTGCAGTCAATTGTGGTAATGATGAGAAGGGTTGCAGGCAATGGTAGTTACAACTCATGATGGTTACCTAATGATGGTTAAAACTAATGGTTATTACAACTCATGGTTTCTGTCAATGGTAGGTTCAACTAATGATGGTTGCAACTTTTCGTAGTTCGTGATTGTGGTTCCAACTTTTTGTAGTTACAACTTGTGGTTGTTCCAACTTTTGGTAGTTTCAACTTTGTAATTTTTCCAACTTTTGGTAGTTCCAACTTTGCAATTGTTCCAACATTTGATAGTTCCAACTTTGTAATTGTTCCAACTTATGGTAGTTCCAACTTATGGTAGTTCCAACTTTGTGGTTGTTCCAACTTTTGGTAGTTCCAACTTTGTAATTGTTCCAACTTATGGTAGTTCCAACTTTATGGTTGTTCCAACCTATTGTAGTTCCAACTTTGTAATTGTTCCAACTGTTGGTAGTTCCAACCTATGGTAGTTCCAACTTTGTAATTGTTTCAACTTATGGTAGTTCCAACCTGCTGTAGTTCCAACTTTTGGTAGTTCCAATTTTGTAATTGTTCCAACGTATGGTAGTTCCAACTTTATGGTTATTCCAACTGTTGGTAGTTCCAACCTATTGTAGTTCCAACCTTGTAATTGTTCCAACGTATGGTAGTTCCAACTTTATAGTTGTTCCAACCTATGGTAGTTCCAACTTTATGGTTATTCCAACTGTTGGTAGTTCCAACCTATGGTAGTTCCAACTTTATGGTTATTCCAACTGTTGGTAGTTCCAACCTATGGTAGTTCCAACTTTGTAATTGTTCCAACTTATGGTAGTTCCAACTTTATAGTTGTTCCAACCTATGGTAGTTCCAACTTTGTAATTGTTCCAACGTATGGTAGTTCCAACTTTATGGTTATTCCAACTGTTGGTAGTTCCAACTTATGGTAGTTCCAACTTTGTAATTGTTTCAACTTATGGTAGTTCCAACCTGCGGTAGTTCCAACTTTTGGTAGTTCCAACTTTGTAATTGTTCCAACGTATGGTAGTTCCAACTTTATGGTTATTCCAACTGTTGGTAGTTCCAACTTATGGTAGTTCCAACTTTGTAATTGTTTCAACTTATGGTAGTTCCAACCTGCGGTAGTTCCAACTTTTGGTAGTTCCAACTTTGTAATTGTTCCAACGTATGGTAGTTCCAACTTTATGGTTATTCTAACTGTTGGTAGTTCCAACCTATGGTAGTTCCAACTTTGTAATTGTTCCAACTTATGGTAGTTCCAACTTTATAGTTGTTCCAACCTATGGTAGTTCCAACTTTGTAATTGTTCCAACGTATGGTAGTTCCAACTTTATGTTTATTCCAACTGTTGGTAGTTCCAACCTATGGTAGTTCCAACTTTGTAATTGTTCCAACTTATGCTAGTTCCAACTTTATGGTTGTTCCAACTTTTGGTAGTTCCATCTTTATGGTTGTTCCAACCTATAGTAGTTCCAACTTTTAGTAGTTCCAACTTTATGGTTGTTCCAACTTTGTGGTTGTTTCAATTTTTTAATTCAACTCATCCAAATATTACAAGTGTTTACAACTTATGGTAGTTATCACCTGTCATACATTCAGTGGTAGTCGAAATAAATGGTAGCTATTTATGGCAAATACTTCCAATGGTATTCAAAACCCCTTCTGCTTCTTTTTTAGTTTATTATTATTTATTTCTACTTATTTCTACTTATTTTTATTTATTTTTTTTATTTTCTTTTTTTATTTTCTTTTGCCATGAAATTTTATTCCACGTCTCTTTTTCTTTTTTTTTGAGGAAGATTAAAGGAAAAGTCTTGCGATATATATTTTAGAATCAGAACAACAGGTTCGGTTATGGTTTTAGTCGTAACGATACCGAATTGGTGGCAACCCAGGGAATCGCAATGAATTCCGGGTGGGGCCATTACGGTCGACCGAGTTGACGGCAGAACTCGAATATTGGCTAAAAATGTAAATTGCCCCTCGACACTGGTCGTCGCTTCGTCTGTCTGTTCAATCGGGGCTTTCTCTCTCTCTCTCTCTCACTCACTCACTCACTCACTCTTTTCGAGCAGCCTGACTGTGAAGTAATTGAAAACACGCGTCATCTCCGGTCACTGCTTGTCGTTATATTTCGCACGCCTTTTATGAAATTTGAGGGTAATGGTGATTTTTGGTTTTTTTGATTTTTCAATTGCAAAAAGGGGAAACAAAAAAAAAAAGAAGCAAAGAATAGAAAGAAAGAGAGAAAATTATGATGAGAATGAAATAAACAGTTGTGTTTGTTTTGATTGGTTTTTCTGAAATTGTAATTTTTCATCATTTATGTCTGATAGAGAAAGTGATAATTAAATTTTCTTTTTTTATTTCCGTTTTTAATGTGAAGTTTATAATTTGTTTTGTCATTTCTAATTTATGTGTTGTTTAATTATACCAGTGGTGCTTAATTTTCAAATTTTCTGTTTAACTTTAAAGTTATTGTATAGTTAATAAACGCAATGAAAGTGGAATATTACTTTTTAAGTAGTACAAGTCAATGTTGAATCAGACATTACAGTAAAGTTCCGTTCTTGTTTAAATTTGCCTATTGGTTTTTATTTATTAAATTGTTATATAGAATCACTATTTTCTATATTTTATCTCACTTATTTTCATTTCTTCCTTTCTTTCTATTTTCTATTCTATTTATTTTTTTTCCCATTTCTCTTATTGTATTCATTTTAAATTTTTTTTCGATTAATTTTATTTGTTAGTTCCTGTATTTTATATTTACCTTATTTTTTTATATTTACCTTATTTTTTTACATTTCCCTTATTTTCTTTTCTTGTTTCCTCTGCTATTCTATTTTTTTTCCATTTATTTCAATTAGTTATAAACTATACGTTTGAAAAAAATGTAATTGCTTAAAAATTTCAAATATTTACAATTTTGAGTAATATTTAATTTTTTAATTACTGAAAATTATTTTCCATATGTAATGATATTTTAATGGGAAAAAATTTTTCCCTCTTGATACCATTTTATATATATAAAAAAATGAATACATTCCCGATTATTTAAATTTTTTATTTCATGCTTTTTTGATGGATTTCACAAATCCCTAAGTATCAATTTTCATGCAAATTCATTTCGCGAACGACTTTTTTTTAATGTATTTAAAAATTCAAGTTCCATAAATTTTAATGGGATTTTGAAAAATATTGCAAATATATTTGATGATTCCTTTCGAAAGATTTTAATTTTGTTAATTAATTGAGTGAATCTGTTACCACTTAAAATCTATTGACTAAAATTTTCAAAAGAAATTTTAATTAAAATTGACCCATTTAATTATAATGGGTAAATTCTCTTTAGAATTATAATTTCTTCAAAAGAAGAAAAGAAAACAGATTTTAAAAAATGTGTTTACTATTATTATAAATAAAAAATGAAGGAGAAAAACGATTTTTTCATTTCCAGGTGATAGAAATGTGATTAAAGATAAATTTTCCATTTTGTAAATATGATTAATGTAGTTTCAAGAAACGGTAATTCATTTCACGTGTGTGTAAAGTGTCGCGAGACCATTTTCACGTAAGCTTTTGACAATCGTGCCATACGGTAGATTACTCTCTTAATTTGAATCAGTGAAATTTTCACTGCATGTCAATCAGTAACCGACTTCTGGCTATTTCATCAGTCAAATTTCACTGATTTGCAGTGAAAATGACTGCAAATCAGTGAAATTTCACTGATGAAATAGCCAGAAGTCAGTTACTGATTGACATGCAGTGAAAATTTCACTGATTCAAATTAAGAGAGTAGATCGGTGGCGCACGTCGTCGTCGTCGTCGTCCCTACGTGTAACGACTTAAAGCTCCCAGTTGAAAACTTAGATTGGTGTCACGTGGTCCACCAATCTAAGCGTCAGCAGCAAAAGTGGAGAGAACTGTAACCCTGAAGCTTCGGGTACGGGGCTTAACGGGTAAATCCCAACGTAAGACCTTGCGTGAAATCTCTATTCCCATTTCACCCTTTTGAGGGGAAGGGCGGTGGTGGAGGGGAACGATGGCGAACACAGAGGTTTGTACCTCAGGTAAAGCGACTTCCGACCGTGTAAGCCTGTTTCTATATACCAGAACACCGCCCCCTTCTGTCCCATGTTAATCTTAATGGATTAATTCTATAATTGGCTCGTTTTGTAATTGAAATCCCTCCCTCATATGTTACTTTACAATTTACAAACATTCCATTTCTGTAAAAATTCTTTTTTCCCCTCCGAATGGAAAATTCACCCAAAAGGAAATTTTGTTATCATAGAAAAAAAAAAAATAAAATGATTAACGCAATCCACTATTTATTAAAAATCTAATACTCTCTAAATTTGAATTAGTAAAAATTTTAACTAATTTCAATTAGTGACTCACTTTTTGCTTTTGAATTAGTTAAATTTTACTAATAAATAG
>JUFY01013362.1:0-12335 GCA_001855655.1 Leptopilina clavipes
ATAACACATGTAATTCATGTTTCAAATTCTCATGTGTAATTACATATGTAAATACACGTATAAACATGTAATTACACGTGTAAATACACGTGTAATTTTACGTGTCATTACACGTGTATTTTTTCAGCAGGGAACTAAATGTATTTATAGAAATGTGATCAGGGGAAATATTCCGAAAGGTATATAAGGGGCATTATTTCTGAACTGCCCTAAGCAAAAAAAAATTCCTTGTATTAACTTGGAACTTGTTGTCTGATATCATTGTAACAAATCTCTAAAATATTAAATGTCACGTCACCGTGACAATATTATAAATATTGTAATTAATAAATATTTTTAAACAATTAATTATAATTAAAATTACGTTTATTTAGTAACAATTATATGTATTAGTTAATTAATCATATTTTGAGTCATTTAGTTATTAATTGTTTGTAATATAATTTAATTATTTAAACAAATTGATTATTGTTCATAATCAATTTGTTTATTATCCAAAAACATAAGAATCATTTACGAAACCTTAGAATAAATTATAAATAGATTAAATTGTTTATAACATAAATTAATTGTTTAAACAAATTGATTATTGTTTATAATCAATTTTGTTTATCAATCATTAAACTAATAATAAACTTTTAATTGTATTAACATTTGTAAAATTAATTAATTATTTAAACAAATTAATAATTGTTTATAACCAATTTGTTTATTGTTCAAACCTGTAAATTAACAATAGATAAACAAGTAATATGTAACAACAATAGATAAATAACTAATTAATCAATGTATAACTACAATAGATAAATAATCGATAAATAGCATCAATATATATAACATTAATAGATAATTTATCATTAGAAGATAATTGATCAATGTAAGATATATTATGTATTATCATGTGGTGGAAATGGAAAACTGGATGATCTAATAAATTCGGAAAAACACAACTAGATGGGACTAGAGCAGAAACAAGTGTTAAACACCTGTTATGGCGCTAATACATTAGGAGCTCGAGACCGGACACAAGTCCATTAGGATTTTCCGACAATGCATTTGTGTCCAACCACCTTTTTGTATAAAAAGGGCTAAACACTTGCAACAGCATCTCAGTCTTGCTCTACATATTACCCGTGTAACAGTCTACGTGTGTCAGTATCTTACCTGTGTGTCGCCAGTACTACGTATACCAGTGTGTCAGTATATTTTTGCAAAGTCTTTGCAAATAAGTTTAGTAAAAATACGTACGAATTACATCAGTGAAAATAAGTGCAGAAATAACATAAAAGGAATAATAGAAGAAGACCAGCGAGTCAATTTCAAAGAGATAATTTACGTCGCTAAGGCCCATTTCCAGGACAATTAGACAAAGGAGCATTGTATCTCATTCGGCAAGGAACCCCTGTGGATACAAAAGGAACGCACGTGCCAGGAAACTCCGAGGTAACCATCTAAACGCATATTTTCCGAAAATTAGAAAAGATCCAGAATTTCTATTTCCATCATCATTAATACATATATATATTTCATCTTAAACTTTTCTTAAATATATATATTTCATTAAAAAGCAAAGTTACTCTTGTAATTTACCTAAACCCCGTCCCAATATTAATTATTAATTTAATTAAATTAAATCGGGGAAATTAGGGAAATAAGTGTGGGTTTTTAGACGTAACATCAGCGTCATTTAAGATAAAAGCGCCTATTCTCTATATCCCTCAGACAACATGGGGATTTTCCAACATTGACTCGTTGCTAAGTGCCTCTTTTCTTTTCAGGGCTTGTATTGCAAATAGTTTCAGTTCCGGAAATATTTCCTTCGTCAGTAATTCCTTTTCAGCTGGAGGCCAGCTTTGTCCCATTAGTCCCCATCTACTTTTCAGCCTTTCTCTCTCCATGTCAAATAGTTCGCAATCTTTTAGCAGATGCATGCTGTTATCCTTTTTTCTACAGGGGCAATCTTCTTCGTCCTTTAAGTTTAATTGCGCTAGCTTCTCCGCAAAGTCGCCATGTCCTGATAGAATTTGTGTGAGATAGAAGTTCGTTTCGAAATGTGTCATTTTTAATCTTCTTAGGACGTCGGGTAGAAACTTATACGTTACTCTACCATTCTCACATTCGGTCCATTGTGTCTGCCAATTATCGACTGCCTCTTTCCACACTGCCTTTATTGCTCTTCTTTTCAGCAACTCTTCTTCCTGTGGTATTATTTGCTTTCGGTCTCCAATAGTAACCTCTTTACCTGTTCTTATAAGGTACATCTGGCTGCGTCTCAGTACCTCCTGCTTAATCGGCAGTTCCCCTGCTAGTACCTGAACTGCCTCAAGCGATATCGTTCTATACGCGCTGGTAACACCGATTAGTGCAAACCTCTGCGCAGAACCCAGCTTTTTCCAGTGTCGGACGTTTATTTTGTCCTTCCAGACTGACGCCGCATACGTTATCATTGCGAGAAATAACCCCTTATATATTATCTTTAGAGCCTTGAAACCAAGTCCCCATTCTCTCTTAGCTACATTTCTCAGTGTCGAGAACATCACCTTGCTTTTGGAGGTGACTAACTCCACATGTCTTCCTGTCTTAAGACCTTTTATGCCAGTTTGAAAAGTTACTCCTAGGTACTTAAATTCCCTCACCAAGCTTATTTGGTTTCCTGCTAGCCTTATAGTGGGTGGTCTGTCCATATCTAGTTTGCCTTTTAATAACATCATCACCGTTTTCTTTTCGGAGAGTCTCATCTTCTTCTCTATGCACCATTTTTCTGCCAGAGTTATTGCGTGTTGTCCCTTTTTTTCTAATTCGTTTCGTGTGTTTCCCTTAATTATAATGACCACATCGTCTGCGAAGGCAACAACCGTTATGCCTTCCTTTTCGAATTCCAGTAATAAGTCATTAAAGACTACGTTCCATAGAACCGGTCCCAAAACTGAGCCTTGCGGGCACCCTTTATTGACCCATCTCTCCACTTGACCGCTGTTTGTTTTAAAAACCACTTGTCTGTTATTTAAATAGTCCGAGAGTATCTTATAGAGTTGCTTGGAACATTTCAGATCTTTTGCTTTTGTTAATATCGCCGGCCACCAAAGGGTGTTGAACGCATTGCTTATATCCAGAAACAGACCAAGCGAATATTTGTTCTCCGTTTCCTGCTGTTTCAAAAACTCGTTTAGAGCGTCCTCAGTTGACCTCTTCTGTCTGAAACCGTATTGTTTGTTCGACATCACCTTTTCACTTAGGATCGTTAGTCTCTGAAGGATTAATCCTTTCATCAACTTTCCCAGTATTGATAGCAAGCACACTGGCCTGTATGAAGAGGGATCGGACTTATCCTTGTCTTCTGATTTTAAAAGCGTTACCACCATCGCTCTTTTCCACTCTGTGGGAAAAACTCCAAATCTCCAGCACCCATTAAAAATTTCAAGAAATAGATTCTTGTTGAGTAGCCAAGCACGCTTTATTACTATTCCCTCGATTTTATCCCATCCGGGTGTTTTTCCGGATTTCATTTTCTTTACTACTCTTTCCACATCTTTTTCAGTAAATGACTGCTCGTCTTCTTCGCCTTTGTAGTCCATTTTTAAGCCATCTCTTAAGATTCTTTGTTTCTCTGTATCATTCTCGGATTCGTCATAGCAAAAGAGTGCACTCAGGAGTTCTTCTGCTGATTTCTTCCAATCGAGGGTGAACTCGTTCCCCCTTCTTATAGATTGCAGAACTTGCTGGCCTTTTAGCTTGATGCAGCTTAATTTATAGGCGTATCCCCAAGGTTCCCTACTTATGCTTGTCATGAATTCTTTCCAGCTGTTCGTCCTCGTTTTAAAGATATCCGTGTCATATGCTCTTCTTGCCTTGTAGTACTCTTCTTTCGCTCTTTTTATCGTCACCTCGTTGCCATTCCCTTTTCTATGTTTTTGGAACTTCCGTCTTAGTTTATGTACGACCTTTTTCCTTTGCGTCAATTCTTCATTCCACCATCTTGCGCTAACCCTTGGTCTATTTTTGGTCGGCATTGCTTCTTTGCAAGCCTCTACTAGTGCACGACGTGTCCTTTTAGCCAATCTGGCAACCTCAGATGCACTGTCGCAGCAAATTTCGAAAGAGGTTTTCCTCTTGAAGGCTAGGTCGAAGGTATCCCACTTTACCTTTCGCAAATTGAGTTTAGTCGTCAATAAGTGCTGGTTGCTGTTGTGGGCGTCACTGTGGATTTCAAATGTGATCACGTTGTGGTCACTCGACGTCCATCCATCGTGGACTTGCCATTTATTAACATATCTTATTACTTGTTCGGAAGTCAGTGTTACATCTATATTTCCTTCTCCACCAGGCCTGGAGTATGTTTTATGGTCACTTTCCTCGTTGGTCACATATAGGTTCAACTCTGCTATCATTTCTTCTAACAGCTCACCTTCAAGTGTAAGCTCTTCCGCATGCCATATTGGAGATTTAGCATTTGCGTCTATGCAAATAATTATTTTGTTACCGCTCAGATGCCTAATTATATTTCGAAGCTTTTCTATATAGGGCTCGATAGGATGAGAAAACTGGAAATAGCCACTTATTAGATACGTCATGCTTTTACCGGTATCGATTTGAACACAAACCATATGTGAATCGCTCAATTGCTCGATTCTCATCACCACCAATGAGGGATCAAAGACGACCACTCCTGCCCAAGCGGTTTCATTCGCCTTTTCTCCAGATACCACTCTAGTCTGACTTCCGAAGCAAGCGATTTTCCCTTTTATTGTGTAGGGTTCCTGGATAGCCAAGACCTGAATATTGTTTCTCTCCGCATGGTAGCGGATTTCTGCCGCTGCTTTCATCGTCCTCGCCGCATTAAGTTGCATAATATTTAAGCTTTCAGTTTCCAACTCCGTAATCGGTTCTGGAAATTAACCTGTCTAAGGCCATTTTAAACATCGGGCAAGACTTATCGTTTACGGAGTGGTCTGACTTCTTTTTAGCTTTTTTGCAAGCCGTACAGATTGGAGGTGCATTTCGCTTTTTCTCTGGGCACTCTGCATGTATGTGTCCCGCTTTCGAACAGTGAGAGCATGTTTGCTCTTCCTCCTTACAATACTTTGCCACGTGGCCATATAATTGACACTTGTAGCATCTCGAAACTCCACGGTAGTCTTCGATTTTGCAGGATTGCCACATCAAATACAATCTATTCCTGTCACTGCTTCTTAGGGTGTTTCGCAATTTTGCCGAAACCTCCACGACCCAATTCGTGCACGGGCCATCTCGCTTTCCTAGCCGAAATCGAGGTAGAAAATTCCTTCTAAATTCTTCCGCCGTAATCCCATATAGGAGATCCTCATTCTGATTATATAGGCTATCTGTTAAGCTCTCAGGTTCCAATTCCCTAGGAATGTCATAGATAATGACTCTTGGGTTCATCGCTCCAGCTCTGGTTGCCTTGAATCCTCCAGAGCTGAGATTTTTATGTTCGATAACCTTTATCAAATCTACAGCAGTTGCCGTTTCAACGATTATTTTACCGTCCATTCTCTTTTTAACGCCTCTTATCTTGATTTTTTCCCTTCCTGGGTCGATCAGGTCCATTATATTTTTCTTTACTTCGTCCACATCCTTTTTACAGTTCTCCGGTGGAGAGATGATTGCCACGTGTGCCACTGTGTTTATCCTCTTACTTACTCCACTTATTGGTGGTATCTTAGTCACATTTTCGGATTTATTCGTTGCTGTCGCATATGATGGTTTTATGTCCTTCGCCCTATCCAGCTTCTTTCGAAGAGCGGATATTTCTGCGTCCTTACTATCGATAATCCCTTTAAGGTAAGCGTTTCGTGTTAGCAAGCCTAGGGTTAGCTTAGCTAAATCCCCAACGTGGCTCATGATTTCATTAGTGAGGACTTTAGATACCCTTTTTGAGGGGTCGTTTTCACAACACTTCCTTACTGCCTCCTGCACATACTCAATGTCCCCTATCACATTATCATTTTTCACTATTGCTTCTGTCCAGTCGTCCTCCACTGACGAGTCCAGATCCAAGCAGGATCTCTTTCTTGCGTTTTCCCTTCTTTGCTTTGGCTTATCATTATTAGATTCGAGGAAGATGTTATCCTCTGGGTCTTCTTCTGAGCCTAGGTGCTCAATTACCTCCATCGGCACATTTGTGTTTTTTGATTTGTCTGACATTTTCATAGTAGATTAGTTCTGAATTTTTTCTTTCGGACTTCCGAATCGAAAGCTGTTCTCCCGCAGCTATAAGGGTCGTTTCCCTCTTCGGAAACGTAGCAGGCTATAATCGTCGTGGCCTCGACGTGGCCCCCCGATTCAGCTCAACAGGGCCTAGCACGTGCACCACACGTCACTATTGCAGCTGTCGGGATTTTCGCCGCATGGTCAGGCAGCCAGGTGTTGTCTGGTTAGGACTACCCGTGCCTGTGTACTGTACGGCAGCCTGGCGTGCCAACCAGTTTTCGCGCTGTACCCTCTTCGACACACCCTTCTACAACCTCCGAGGTTCCTTCTCCACACACTACAGGCAACCTTCTTCATCCTTCATCCTACTCTGCAGTAGAGGTGTTATCACATATACCGTTCTTGTGCAATATCGCTATCGTGTAACTACGTTCGCAGTATTCTTATCCGCCACTTTCAGAAAAGAATAATTTTTGAATGAAAATCTTTCTAAGTTCTCCATGCGCTTTTTCCTACACACAAAATTTTGAACGCAAATTAGGGCGTTTTCCGCTGCGTTTTCCGCGGCACGAAGCCTAGGCTAAATATGCCTGGGACATTTCAAACTCTTATCTTGTGCAATCAAAAATTATTTTTGTGCAGTGGTTCTCAATCGGGAATAGCTCATATACCTCTTTTCTTACACCATAGTCGCAAAATAGTCATTCAGAATAGTCATTGCATAACATTGTTCCCTCTACCCCTACTCCTCCCCCACTCGAACAACAGTAGGGTCCCGGGCTGGGGACCGGCGTAGCGGAGTTAGTAGATAGGGACAGCTTGAAAATTGCATAATTTGAGGACAAACATGAGAACCGTCTGGCTCCGACCGGAGCATAGATTCCTCCCTTTCGGGACAATATAAGAGACCATCCACAAATAATCAAAACCACAAGTCCAAGGTTCTGGAGTTGGAAAAACGTCTCCGATTTTCTTGTGTGCTTCAGAATTGCTTCTTCTTGCACACAGGAACTCAGAATGACAGAAGACTGGTGCCCTTATTTTATGGGAAGATCCTCTGCTACACTCATCCTGAGGGGACTTGTACCTGTTAGAAGAAACAAGCACAAATCCCTCAGTCTTCATGCATTGCCCAGCGGGGTCGTCGCGGACGTTGGATCTCAAGTTTTACTTCACCATAGGAAAGAAAAATAGGAAAGAAAAATAGGAAAGAAAGATTTTTAGGAAAAACATTTCTAACTAGCTATGAGAACTCTGATACATAGGTATGCCGTCATGTTGACGGGCCTTGCATCTTACAAACCATATCCAATATTAGGTTGTTGAGTTCTCAATATCTTATTCCTATTACCCTACTAACTGCCTCTTGAGCGAGAGGACTTCGTATGCGAAGGTTCTAAAGGCTTGGAATGTTGTCTGCATGACCAATTGGCCAGCCAGCACAGGCCATTCCGCCTCAGGTTCTTCTAAGTGTGATCTGAGTGCCGCTCTTTGGGTATTATAGTTGGGGCAATTTGAAACGATGTGTTCAACTGTTTCTTCCCTTCCACAACTACAAAACTCATTTTCGGCTAGATCACGTGTGCAAAGCCAATTAGCAAAGTCACCATGTCCAGTCATGAATTGTGTTGTGTAATATCCGGGAGATATCCAGTAATTCAATAATCTGTTTCTAACAGATGGAAAGAAGAATTTCGTTGTTTTACCGTGTTCCGCTTTATTCCATTTACCCTGCCACATTCTAATAGTTTCGTTTCGGATTCTACTTTTAATCGCGCCCGTGACTTTAGTATTTTCGAGGAATTCGAAATTTCCGTACTTAATTTTATTCTTACATCTTATTTCTGAAATCGCGACCCTTTCTTTAATTGCTAGACGAATTGGCAAGACTCCAGCTACAACGGGTAATGCATCGGTGGAGACAGTTCTATAAGAACGTGTCACACCAATGAGAACAGATCGTTGTGCCGATTCTAGTTTCTGGAGTATTTTATCATTCTTCTCCGCCAGGTCAATCCACGCCCTTGCAGCATGAGCCACTGTGGGAACAAAGACAGCCTGGTAGATCGTCCTGAGTGTTCTTCCTCCAAGACCCCAGCTAGCCTGTGCCAATTTCGCAAGCCCATGAATTTTATTTTTAAGTTTTATAGATAGTTGAGATACATGCTCATTTATGTTTAATTTTTCCCCAAAATATACTCCGAGTAATTTTGCATTATATGCATACTTTATTTTATTATTATTAATTTTTACAATTGGATGTCTGTCCGTACACGAGCTGTACGGACCAAATTTCTTGTTCGCAAATTTCTTATTCCTCGATTTACTTTTTCTATCTTTTCTGACTACCGCGAGTTCTTTTTGTGTTTTGGGTTTTCGCGGTTCGTATTTGACATATGTCATTACCGTTTTGCTCTCGGAGATTTGAAGACCCGCGTTTTTACACCAATTAACGATTTTGTCAATGACCACTTTGGCTTTACTTTCAATTATTTCTCTTGTGTCTCCTTCGATGAGAACAGTGAGATCATCCGCATATACAACAAAATTATTACCGAGGATTTCTTCGAGTTCCTTCAGAAGTTCGTCAAACACAATGTTCCAGCAACTAGGTCCGAGGACTGAACCTTGCGGGCATCCTCGGGAAGTCTTTTTACTGGAACAGTGCTTGAACCATGAGATCGTGACTTCTCTGTCATTGAAGTAACTTTTCAGCACTTCATAGACGTTCTGAGACACGATCTCTTTCTGAGTCCTTCAAAGATCATAGGCCAGAGGATATTATCAAATGCACCAGTAATGTCAATGAAGATTGCTAGAATGTAGCGTTTAGGACTTACTGCAATGAGTCTACGGAATTCGACTAGTGCATCTTCAGTTGATTTACCCTCAAGAAAGCCAAATTGCCTATCCGATAAATTATTGTTTTTAAGAACCGTATGCTTCATTCGTTTAAGAAGAAGTTTTTCAAAAAGTTTTCCGAGAACCGGTAAAAGACATAGGGGTCTGTAAGATCTAACATTAGTCCTATCTTTATCCTTAGACTTAAGAAGAGCTCTAAGGGTACCTGTCTTCCAAACTTTGGGGAAAACGCCATATTTCAAGCAGCCATTCAAGAGTTTAACAATTGTTTCTCCTATAAATGGGATTGCCATTTTGACAACTTCTACTTCGACGTTATCTGGTCCAGGTGCTTTTCCATTTTTGAAAGTTCTCACAGCTTTAGTCACTTCCAGAAGACTGAACTCGGGTTCATTTTCTTCGGTCGAGACATTGTGTGTACTTTCTTCAATGGCATTGTGTGGAGCATCTGGGACCAATATTTTCATGAGGTACTTGGAAGTATCCTCTGAAGTTAGGGTATGACCATCAATCCTTAGCTTATCTGAATGATGAGTAGATAGGGACAGCGAGAATTGCGTTACTCAATATGAGACCACTTTCAAAATGAAGTTGGCATGGTCCGTTGTACCTGGCCTTGCGGCTTACCAACGGAATGACACTCGCTGACAATTGTTCTCGTTCAACTTAACTTTTGTCGGTAGTTCGCAAAATTGGTTTGTGACTCTCACTGTTTATCGTCGTTCAAACAATTCGTTCTAAATCAATCGTCTTTCTACAACGTTGACTCTCACTTTAGTTCAAAGTGGTCGTTTTTCCATAAGTTTGGATAGATGGACTCAGGTGCGAGTGCTGGATTGAGAATTCTATCCAACTAGTCGAGCCCAGCTACTCCTTCCTCTTGTTAGTCGCCTTTTACGACACGTACAGATGGCAACGTTGAAATTATTCTTCTGCCGATGTCCACACGGCCAACTGAGGAGTTTTGGCAGCTAACTTACCAGTAACTCCTCAATCTCCTTGGCTTGGATTATGTCCCGTGCCAAGCATTCAAACAGTACGTACGCCTCCTTGGTTCGGGGCGGGACCTTTCTAATCCCTTGTTACTCTGCAGGTAACCGCCCGAGTTGAGGACTGCAACTCACTCAGGGAGACTCAGTCTCTAGCTCAGCATGCGAGCTTTCAACCACTGACAAGAGGGGAGAGGAAAAACGCTTTCATAGCATTGAATTCCTTACTTTTGTAAGATAAAAAAAGCTATGCCTGAAATGCTCGAAGACTGGTGCCATTACATTACATTACGATCGAACTATTCTACGGCCGATTCGACACGGCAAAAAAAAAAAAATAAATAAATAAAAAAATAAAAAAAAACTCTTTAGTCGCCTTTTACGACACGCGATGTCATACGATCGAACTATTCTACAGCCGGTTCGACACGGCAAAAAAAAATAAAAAAATGTGAGTCCCTCTTTTACTGCAGAAGACGGAAAGAAGACGCCACGGACTTGTTCATACAACTCATTCACTCTTACGTATTCGCAATTACCCAAGCTCTCACACTAAACGCACGTTCTGCAAACTCACACAAACAATCATAGTACTCTTTTTTACTCAACACACCACTTACATCCCATTCACCATTTTCCCAGATTACATTCATTTCCTCTAATTTTCTAAATCTAGCATACATATCACAATCACACAACACATGTACCCAGTCTTCATTTGCGTAGCCACACGGACAGGACGGAGAGTTAGCCAGGTTCCTCGAGTGGAGGAAGGCATTGAGGCTCCCATGTCCTGTCAATAAGTAGCATACCTTCAAGCCTGGATCGAACAGCTTGCACTTTCCTACAAACCTTACATCCCTTATCCATTTAAACGTTACTCTTCCTTTCAAACAACCATTCCATCTTTCCTGCCATAAATCATTCGCTTTTTCAGTCACTAATTTCTTCTTTTCAATCACAGTCATTCCATCATTCATATCGTCGTCAGTCAGTAAGTCAATTTCATTCATTCCTATATTCTTTCTCACTTTAAACCAATTTGCTCTTTTCTTACATTCAAGATCCCACGGCAGCGATCCATAGATAACTTGCATCGCTACCGTGGAGACCGTCCGACACACTCTAGTACACGCGTACAAGCAAATACGCTGACATCTATTCAATTCCTCACATACAGTCTTAAGTTTCACTAATTCATACCAAACAATCGCACAATACATTATCGCAGGCACCATCATCGCTTTCATAACCGTTTTCATCACACATCTTTTTAAACCCCAATCTTTCCTTAACACTTTACGCAACATACTTACTCTTACTGAGTGGAAAATTCCACTAACGTCGCTACAAAAATGGTGGTGAACCGAAATTATCCTTTAGAATCGGAATTATAAATTCCACACTTTGAATTTATAATTTAAACCATCGATGACCCGTTTTAGGGAACTTCCCCGGCGCCAGGTAAATAAATTACCGGGGTCACGACGATGAATTCAAAATAATAGGTCTTCCCGGACTAGCTCGAATAACCGAACCTTATTATTTTACTTTAATTCAAAATTCAATAGAGAACAAACACTCAGGGTCACGGTCACCGTACACAGAGGAGAGAGAGAGACAGAACATCAGAAACACTTTCTCTCTGGTGAATATTCTGAAAGAATTGGAGGATTAAAATAGACACAATAAATTTCACTTGGACTTTAGATTTTCACTGTTCAATTATTTATTTAATTTAATCCCATTTAGTGGAGAGAGAAGAGAGGAGAATTTCCACACGCTGGTTTTATACAATTGTCGACCGAAAATGGCGGCTTCCTGACGGCTTGCCATGCGGTCTTCACTTTTACGCTGTTCCACGGTTGCACCGTACACCGGTGTTATCTTCACAACAACGAGGTTAGGATGTCCTGATCACTAACCTTTTATTTGATTCAGGAGAGCTCGATAATCCATGATTAAAAGAGAATTAAATTTAGTTTCCTCAACCGCGGTGTCACCGTATTTCGTCGATCGGTAGCCAAGCACGAACTGTCGAACTTCGATTAATTGGCTTCCTCATTCAGTCCCGTATATGGGTCATGCGCGCTATGGTTCGCCCCTGCGGCATGATTATAGTCCCAACATCGGTGATGAGTGATTGCCTCTGGTTGACAGGAAAATTATCATTTCGTCTCAGATTGTGAGAATAATGACAGGAATATTTTCGGCCGGTTGACAAATAAATATTAAACAATAAATAGACCAGCAATGTAACAATGATGCTGTCTATTAACCATAACGTGTGGGATTCTCTCTCAGTTACCAATA
>JUFY01013373.1:0-10654 GCA_001855655.1 Leptopilina clavipes
AATTATATAGGGGAGACCGGGGCGTAAAAGCTAAGGGGCGTAATAAATAATTGTAATTTATTTAAAAGTCCTAAGTCAAAATAATTTCACTCCCCACTCAAGTTAATGTACTTGGTGTACTGCAAGTTTGTAGCAAGTTTCATTGATATTCATTCACAATTGTAGAAAATATAGTAGAAAAACTAATTTTGACACACCAAAGTAACTTTTAAACATTTTCATTATTGGTTATATTTTTTGCTAAAATAACTTTAAAAAATCAATCAATATCACGTTTTGAGCTCGAAACATTTATTTTTAAGGGACAATAGGAGATTTTTGATTAACACTTACTGTATTAATAAAAAATATCAAAATATTCGACAAGTACTCCCGGGACGTAATGGCTAGTATTGCCAGGGGCATGATGGCTAGTGCATTTCTAATAAGAGATTATTGTAAAAAAAATAATTTTGCTTTGAAAACTATTTCAGAGATCAAATAAGTATTTAAAAAATTATAATTTAAGTGTTAATTATCAATGTTAATTTTATTCATTAAAATAAATTTATTATACAGTTTTTTTACTTTGATTAAAGACTATTACTTTGATTAAAGACTATTTCGCAAAAAAATTAAAAGTTTTAGTTAAATATGTTTCATTTTCAATAATTTATATAATAAATTTAATGTACAAACCTTAATTAAAAATATTCAGTTCAAATATTATAAAATTTGAACTTAAAAATAATAATTTTACTTATTAGCCATAACGCCCCGGCCTGGGGCGTATTGAACAGCTCTGCATTACTCCGGAAAAACCGTTCTAGAAAAAAAAGTAGGAAAGATATCGGGACGTTTTTTTTTTTAAAAGAAAGCTGAAATACTAGAGTAACTTTTCTGTGGGATAAACATTTAAATAATGTAAAAATGACGAAGTAAAATAACAAAGAGTAAAAAGTTAGCCACTACGCCCCGGTCTCCCCTACTATGGGTTTATGGTAGTTTGAAATTAATTGTAATTTCAATTAATGGTAGTAGGATTGGTTAGTAATGGGTTTTTGGTAGTTTGAAATTAATTGTAATTTCAGTTAATCGTAGTGAATTGGTTGGCAGTGATTGTTTCAACTGACAGTAGTTTTAGGCAACGATAGTAAAATTATTTGCAAATGAATAAATCGGAAACAAGCATCGTTTAAAATTCAGAAAGAAAAAAAATGCAGAAATTAATTTAAATATACGAAATTGAAACGAAAAAAGTTTTTTTTTTGAATTATACAATATTGTGCACCTGGGTGTCAAGTGAAAGGACGTAACAATTAGATGGCAGAGCCAAAGACCAGGGTTTTCCATATTCATGGGAGATCAGCGCACGTTTAGTAGTAGCGAGGGATGCTGGTGAGTTGATGTTAAGTTGATCAAAGAACGTCGACTCTGATCCAGAGGTCCTCACAGCCCCTATACGAACCTTTTCCTCTCTCTACCATACTCCAACGGACTTTTATCTTGCATAAACCGAGAGACTTGGTTATACTTTTTTTTTCTTCTTCTCCTTTTTCAAATAATGACCCCGCTATATTGTATACCTTTGCATTTATAAATTTGCCCGTTTTTTCCTCCTATTGAAAAACTCATAAATACTTCCAAACATAAATACATATATGCAAACTAAAAAAAAAAATAAAACACTGCTCGTACTAATTGGGTTTTCTAAGTCTTTAAAAAAAGAGGAAGAAAAATTTGTTATTTTTATTTTAAATTGAATTTTTAATTAATTGAATTTTTTATTATAATAATTGTGACTAATAATAATTGAAATATGTCATCAATTTTTTGCAATTCTTTTTTTCAAAACGAAAAGAAACATTCTTATAGTTAGGTGAGAAACAAATATAAAGCAAGTTTGTAAAGCGCTTTGGACCATTTAATTACGCCTTGAAAAGGTTGGTAGGTGGGTGGCAGTCAAAGTCGAATACTATACTTATACTTCCGGTCTTGTGGGACATGGCCGTTTTTCCTGGCGTCGACGTCGCTAGTGCAAACATGAATATGAAAGGTTAAGTTGCCCCTTTGGCAAAGAGTAGAATTCCTGTCTGCTCATATATTTTTCCAAGTTTCTGCCCGACTGTCTCTCTGTCTGTCTGTCTGTGATAAAATTTGCTTTTCTCTCATGATGTCAAGAGATTAACCGCTAGCCAGCAAAGCCGCGACGACCATCACGTAGATTGAAACCACCCTCTCTCTCTCTCTCTTCCCCCCACCTTTTTAAACCAACCTTCACGCGAAAAAAAATTCTCCTTCCCTTTCATTCGTTATCTCATCTACCATTTAATCCATTTCAATCCATTTTTCTATCCGCACCTTTTCAATCTCTCGAGATGAATATATTTTCAAAAACTTCACATAAAACAAACTTTATTATTACTCAAAAAAAATTTTTTTTGTTCGTTTTCTTTAAAAAAATTTTTTTTTTATTTAAAAATATTATGTGACATTTCAGGAATTTCACACACCTGAAATATTCCATCCATACTTTAGAAATAAACGTTTGAACTTTGGAATGTTCCTTTCGAATATAATATAGAAATATTCCATTGGAATATTTTGGCAAAATATTATTATTATTATATTATTGACCCAACAATTATTATATGTTCGGTTTATTAATATTAAAAATAATTTTATTTGAAATGCAAAAGTTATGTTATAAAAAGTAATTCTTTTAATATTAATATTATGAAAATATTTCAGGAATATTCCAATGAAATATTTCTATATTATTATCAAAGGAACATTCCAAAAAGGTCGGACATTTTAATATTCTGAGATGGAATATTCCTAACGTTTCAATGGAATACTTCTATTGCTCTAATGGAATATTTCAAAGAAATATTCCCAACGTTCCAATGGAATATTTCAAAGGAATGTTCCCAACGTTCTAATGGAATATTTCTAAAATGTTCTAATGGAATATTTCAAAGGAATATTCCCAACGTTCCAATGGAATATTTACAAAATGTTCTAATAGAATATTTCAAAGGAATATTCCCAACGTTCCAATGGAATATTTCTAATGTTCTAATGGAATACTTCAAAGGAATATTCCCAACGTTCCAATGGAATATTACTAATGTTCTAATGGAATATTTCAAATTAATATTTCTAACGTTACAGTGGAATATTCAAGAAATGTGAAGGGATTATTCCGTTTTACTATCGGGGGAGAGAAAAATAAAAATTATATAATGAAAATTTATTTTTAATGACAATTGTCACAATAATGAAATGTAATTTGTAACATTTTGCCGCTGTTTTGAAAGATTCGTGATAAAATTTCTCTTCTTTTCTTTTGATATTAATCTCAATTCTTAATTTATAAAACGAGCTCTCAAATCGACTGTGTTTACCGTTTACTATTTGCATTTGCCGGGGGAAGTGGAAACGAGAATAAAGTTTCGATTCCTCCTTGCCATATCTTATCGCATCCCTTCAAAGAGAATTTAAGTCTAATTTCTAAATGAAATATCTATTAACAAATAAATTTTATTCGCATTAAGAATATTCCATTCGCAATTTATTCCAAATTATATTTATTATTTTATAATTTATATTAACATTTTTATTTATATTTATTTATATTCATATCCGAATTAAATTTTAATTTATATTTATACTTTCCCAATAGCACGGAATATTCCATTCACATTCCGTGAATATTCCTTTGGAATGTTCCATCTTTATCCCAGGAATATTAATTTGGAATTTTCTAGAAATATGTCATTGGAATGTTAAAGAATTATTCCAGTGGAATATTTAATGAATATTGTTGGAATATTCCTTAGGAACATTCCTGGAATGTAAATGGAATATTCCGTGCTATTGGGATTATATTTATATTTTATATAAATTAAAAAAAAAAATTATATAAGTTAATAATTAATAATAATTTCCATGTAAATAAATATTCCACTGGAAATATTTATAATATTTCTGAGAAATATTCTATATTTGCTGGAATATTTCCACGGAGAGATTAAATATGTAATTTTTCAAAAAATGTAGAAAAATTATGAATAAATTATTATTTAATTCTTATCTAATATTTCTAATATTCAAAAGAATTTTGTAATATTCCATTGAAAAGTTCTGTGGAATATTATAACGAGACATTCCCAAATATTTTCTACTTGAAATATTCCAAAAATTGGAAACAAATGAAAATTTCTTTGAAAATAACAATAAAACACATCAGGAAACGTATATAATTGAGAAAAATTATTATAGAAAAGAAATTTCCTATATAATCGGAGATTTTTTATTTACAAGGTGAGATTTTCGAAATGCGGGCAGAAAAGTCGAAGCTGTCAGACATCATTGATTTTGACATGCGAATTACATCACATTTATTGTAATCTAAAAATGGCTAAATATGTGGGCTTTTGAGGCTTTTACAATAATAAAGAAATCTAACGCGCGCTTCATACCTGTCCCTTTTTTTTTTGAAAGCGAATTTCTCTCTGTGTCAAAAGTACAAGTAGGTGAATCGTACAAGACGCTTTTGGTATATATATATATATATGTACGTGAAGTGGAAGTTCTTTGAGACATGAATCGACCCATTTCAACACATTGGCCCTTGAATTATAGGATTATCATTATTACCGGTAACTATCTAGGAACAAGCCGACTACATATATTTATGACGTCATATACCATTGAGAAATACACAGTAAAAAGAAAGTCTTATTTTAAGGCAGAAAAGATGTCTTATTTTAAGATGCAACATTTTTAAGACAGCCTTTGCTGAATTTACGCAATGATTTTACATACAATTTACATTATGGCTAGCAGTGCTGAATTTAAGACTCATCTTAAAATAAGATTTTATTTTTACTGTGTAACGTCTCTTATAAGAAGATTACTTTTTGGGGTTGCACGTAATCCAAGTTTCCTCAGATTTGCTCGTCAACAGATTATAACCAAACAGTTGAAAAAGAAAAAATCCCTACGGAACTTTTATTATTTAATGATTCAAACGGTAAAAAAATTCGATAAAAAAAAAATTGGCAAAAACATTCCATAAAAATCATGTAAATAAAAATTATTTTTATACCTTAATTTTACTCCAAAAATATTAGCTAAACATTCCAGGAATGTGAATGAAATATTTTTCATTCACATTCCTGGAATGTTTAGCTAATATTTTTGGTCAATTATCCCAGTATTGGTAACAAAAATAATATTTTCAAATAATATTCCCGCAAATACTTCAAGGAGATATTACTGGAATACTTTTTGATAATATTTCATTGAACTATTGTTATATTGTATTATAAATATTATTATATTTTATATTACATACCGGAATAAAATTCTAGAGGAACATTTTTCAACATTAATGGAATATTTTTTCAGTATGTGATAGTAACATTTTAATTAAATATTCCAGGAATATTACTGGAATATTTTTTTTTTCGTAATTTTCAAATACTGTGACATGAAAAGTTAATTGAATTTTTTTTAGTATTTCAGTAATTTGCATTTAATGTTGGTTTTCTTCTTTCTAATCATCCCTTCTGGGTTTGATACCGTCATCTACTTTGGGGTGTTAAATACTAAATTCTCAATTTTCCCCTGATGGTAACTTACCTTCAGTGGAACACTAAAAATTCAGCGTTATTCATCGAAATCTTCTTTAGTGATAATAGATACCTTACCATGAAAGGTATCCATCATTGATAAAGTAGAAATTTTGTCTTTTACCAATGGAAAATTGTTGATAAAAGTAAAACAGTGAAACAATATTTTAAAGTAGAAATTTGCAATAATTTATTAAACAATTTGCAAAAATTTATTAAACAAAACTGGAAAATTATTTTTATTAATATTCTTTTTCAAATTTTTGAAGAATAAATTGAGAAACGTTTTTATGTCAAAGATAAATTAAAACAGTTATTTTTATTATTTAAAATAATTAATTACATTTCTCATAAGTTTCTTTTCTTATTTTTCCATTAATCAGAGAACGTGAAAATTATCACCATTATTAATTTAAAATTTAATTAACTCATATGATCCTATTATAAAAAGATATATGACATACGGCATGACAGATAGGTAACGATAATGTCTCGAAATAAATGAAATTATCAAAGAGATTAACGAAATTAACGATGACACAAGCAAAAAAAAAAACCAACTACGATCATTCAAGCAAAAAAAAAATTATAGGTTTTTGAAAAAAAACAAAAGAGAGAGAACAATTTTCTTCAAATATTCAAAATATATTATCGAACAAAATCAATGTGACCCCTCCACCAGAAATTTGAATAAATATCAAGTTTTTACGAAAAGTCACGTATGTGAAGAAAGTTTTCAGTGAAACAAATAAAATAAAAAATATATTCAAGAAATAAAGAAGAGAGAAAGAGAATTATGAAAATTGGAAAAAAGCAAATGAGACAAAAAAAAGAATATTCTTGAAAAATGAAACAAAAAGAGGGTAAGATTAGAAAAAGGAAAAAAAATATCCACAAATAGAAAAAAAGGGAATAAAACAGCATTAGTATGGAAGATAATTAATTGAAAGAGAGAAAGACAACATTAATTGAATGCAGCTGCAGTTTTTTTTTTTAAAAAGGGGGAAAAAAACGTAAAACAATATGGTATAAAAACTCAACAATTATAACAAAAAACACAATATCAGGAAATAGAAAAATACCATTTTGAAAATAGTAAATTGAGAAAAATATATTTTTACATCATATACCATTGTTTAAAGTAACTGAAAATAATGGGAAAAAAATATATATAGAAAGTATCAGGAAGAAAATAAATTTTTTAATTGAAAAAAAGTAGAGAACACAATTTTAAAGGGAAGAAAAATAAAAATTTAGTATAATACTAAACAAAACAAAAAAAAATTAATGAGAAAAGAGGAAAAGGAATATAATTAAAAATTAAAAAGGAAAGAAACTGAGAGAGAATATAGAAAAAATAAGAAGAAAAAATTCCATAAAATTAACACAGGTTGATATTTACTCTCTGATGCGTCACAATGTGTAAATTATTCACAATTGTAAATTTTTCTGAAGACAACAAAATAGCATAAATTATGACAATTAATTGTAATAATAATTGTTATTAATACCATTTACTTCTTCAGTTTTTTCTCTTGTTTTCTCTACCTTAATGAAAAAAAATTTATTTTTATATTTACCGAATAAAATCCTAAATTTGAATGCTCAAGAGATGTAATTTTGCATAATGTAGTAGGAGAAATTATGTTGGCATAATTAATTAGTAGTCGCTGCGAATTCATACTGTATTGAATTACGACAATTCAATTATAGAGCACTACTTAGTTTTCCATTCACAGAATTAAAAAATAAATAAATATATGTATTAAATATCCTAAATAAATAAAATAGCGCAAATTTACTTCATGCTGATATCAAATTATTGAATAATTATTAAATAATAATATAATAATGATATAATAATATAATAATAATAATAATATGTTAAATATAATTTGGCCAATAGTAATACAAATATATTCGCATGAAATATGAATTTCAGAAATATTCCTATATCAAATTTTGAATAAAATATTTTAGAAATATTCCTTTGTTCTTTAAACTTTCCAAAAATATTCCAAGACTATTTTTGTGGAATATATTATTCCACCAACATTTTTATATAGAATATTTGATCAAAATTCTTAGATATTCGAAAGAATATTAATTCAAACAAATCGAATAAAATATTCCTGGAATATTTCTGTTTCATACTTCTGTTTCAAAAATATTACACGATTATTTTTGTGGAAATAGTCTAGAAATTCTATTTCCTTTAAATATTTTGAAGAATATTCTTCGATATTCGAAAGAATATTAATTTTAACAAATCGAATAAAATATTCCTGGAATATTTTCTAAAGAATTCTCTCAAATATTTTTTGATTATTATATAAATGGAATATTCCCAATATTCTTTATTTTAGGCTAGAGTATTTTTCAATCAGTATTAATAAAATGTGTCAAAAACAGTGTTTGCGAATTTTCGCTATGATTTCACTTTGTGTTTTCTTTCTGTATTTAAAGAAAAAAAACAAACAAACAAACAAAGTGAAATCCTTCTCTGTATATCAACAATGCTCAATATTTGATAAAATCATTCCATAGGGCGTTGAATTTGAAGCAATTCTTTTTTTATGAACAAAGGTTCTTTGCCAAGGCTATATAATCAGCTGTAAAGATTAATTATCAGTACGTGTAGATAGACATTCACAGATAAAAAAAATTTTCTTTTCTTTGATTTCGTGTAAGTTACTATCACACTTGACTCAAGACTTTCCTATTAAAGTGAAGAGATAAAATTTTTATTTGGTAAGAAAGTGTATAGAACTACATTTGACTTATACAGTCTAATAAAATTTATAACATTTTCTTATTCACTGAAAATTACAATAATAATAATTATTATTATTATTAAATAATTAAATAATTATTATTAAATAATAATTATTATTATTTAATAATAATAATAATTATTATTATTATTAATACTAATAACAATAATTAATAATAATAAAAATAATAATTATTATTGTTATTTATATATTATTATAAATAGTAATAATTATAATTATAATTATTATTAAGTTTATTATTTGTGTTTTTATCGCAAGAGGAAAATCCACACAATTTTATTATTTATTTTTCGATAAACAAAAAGGTCGTGTGTCATATTTGTCATGAGGGGATTTCCTTCAATAGAAAATTGCTAAAGTTTTCCCCATTGTGAGTAAAATTAATTTTTAAATTATGTTTCTGAAATAATTGTTATCTGGCTTACTTGTTTTTTTTATTTTTTTTATCTATTTATGTGAACTCTCTTCTCTCGCACAGTATTTTTCGAGATGTCATAACATTCTAAAGCATTGCATTTCTGGAGAGAGAGAGAGAGAGAGAGAGAGAGGTATATTTTATTGTTTGTTAGTATTATCTCGAGACTTTCAGGCAAGTGTTTAGTTTTCTTCTCCTCTGCACCAATATTGTTGGCAAATGCATTTTCACCACAAAATAATTAATTAAAAACTCATTCGCAGTTACAGTCTCCAATTAACGCAACTGCTACTGGCTTTAATTTTCTCTTTTTCAAACCGCAGAATAAAGCTATTAGTATACTATTTCTCTCACACTTTCTCTCTCTCTCTCTATCTCTCCTTCACTATATCACTGCAGTTTGATTTTTCAAATTACTGTCCGGACAAAAAGAAGCTTTTATCTTTTTTTTTCATTCAAATCATGTTTTATCAAACTGATTATTACATTTTATACCATTTGTTTGTAATATCATTTTATCTCTTTTTATCATTGTTTCAATCATTTATTTGTATATTCATCCATTTAATCAAAAAGGTAAAAAAGAATTTCAGTTTTGTGAAAAAAATTCCTTCTTTATTTATATTTTTGTTCATTTTATTTTATTTTATTTTTTTTGACATTTGTGAGGATTTTGTTTGTTTTGTTTGTTACTTGGGTTTGTTTATTAATGTAAATTGTGAATTGGGTTATGAAATAAATTTTCAATGAAAAAAAATTTTTCGTTTTTTTTTGTTTTTTTCCATTTTACTATAATAGTAATTAAATTCTAAATAAATGATCGATTTTGTCATTATTTTAAGAATAAAAAAAAAAACAAAAAAAGTCATTAGATTCCTTTTACAGAATTTGCAAAATTTAAGCAATGCTTTATAAAACCACTCGAAATATTTGACATAGAGTAAGTGTACTCACTATTTTTCTGTTTGTAATTTACTTTTATTTTCTTGCTCTTTTATTTCTTTTCCCTTTTATGTATCCACATTTCGAGCTTGACATTCCTGGACATCGTTATTGGGTAATATTTCGCTTAGAAACTCATTCACTGTTTGTCTTCTTTTTTTCACTCAAACATTTATTTTTAATTTAAAATTTTTTTACCATCATAATTATTAATTATTATTAAATATTAACGTAACAATTTCCAATATTTACTTTGAAATTTGAACAATCACAAAATACATAATAGCAAAATTTTCTCGTATTTCAAATGTAATTTGATTTCAATTTATTTAATTAATATTTAATATTTAATATCGAGTGATTGATAAGTTAATTTATTATTTTAATCAATTTTTGTTCTTTTTTTTTATTATTATTTGCTTATTATTTGCTGATTATTATTTGCTTATCGCAATATTTGTTGCTATTGTTCACTCGAATTTACATATGAAAATAATTGTTTTCAATGATTTTATAATATCCATGTTGAACATCAACGCTTCATAAATAATGTTTATTACACATTTTCAGACAATGGATTTCGATCATGAAGAGCCAAAGAGAAAATCTGATTGGACATTTGGGAGGATTTGTCTGTCAGTGGCAAATTTAGTAAATCACATAATGATAGGATTTTTGACGATTTATATTATCTACTTGGGACGGGATTTATCGAATAATACAAATCTTCATGCAGTGTTTTGTACAATCGGAGTAAGTAAAATAAATTTTTAATTACCTTTTTTTTCCCAAATAATCCAAAATGTTTAATAATTAATCTTTTTTTTAAATAATAAATACCAAAAAATGTTAATATTTCTATTTCCTTTTTTTTTTTTTTTTTT
>JUFY01013383.1:11320-38258 GCA_001855655.1 Leptopilina clavipes
CCCCCTTCATAGTCGGACCCCCACAGTTCCACTTGAAAATAGGATCAAATTTCTTCCCTTATCTCCCTTTTCTATTTCCTTCACTAAAACACATTTTTATTCATTTTAAAAAAATATTCTTTCCATTTTCAACAATTAATTTTTCTTCTTTTATTAAATGTATAATATAATAAATAATTTTCGAAAATTTGTTATTTATTAGAATTAATTAACAATCCCTAAAAACCATTTCAAAAAATTTAGGTAATTTATTTTGGTAATTTGTTTAGGTATTGTCGAGTATTTGTTTGCTGTGTCCGTTTGTGTGATTTTGTTTGTACCTAAAATTTTGTCCTTATTTTCTTTGTTCATTTAAATTTGGAAATAAAAAATTTTCGTTACGTGATTTTGAAAACTACTATACCCTGTAACAATTTGACAAGAACAAAGGTATTGTTAGTAACAATGCCAATTTTGTACTCGACTGATTCATTACGGTTCGATTCTATGTACACACATACAATATATATATATGCCGACACATAAAAGAAGAATGAACGAGCGAACTAAACCGGAGACCGACTGTAATTAGTAACACATGGTGCTGTGTGACTTTTGACCCCACATCGATCTGATTTCAAAAGAGGAGTCTATAAGGAACTCGCGAGTGTTTGAATTTTTTAAAAATATATAACAAATTATCCTATTTCTCCACTTAGCTACTCACGTGCGCAGATTAGATGCTTTTTAGAAAGATAAAAAAAAAAAATTAATTTTTCTTCGGAAAATTGTAAAATTAGCGTAAGAATTTAATTCTTTTCTGTTTAGTAGTATATGTATGTGGGTGGACACATTGTGTCACGTGAGACGAAGACTTTTGTGCCTCTGCATACATACACATGCGCCGGTGCTTCCTGCAGTTAACGACCCCGATCGCATATAAATGTCCAATTTAATGACATCGAACTATAACTCAGAAGACCTGCTACCAATCGCCAATCATAAAAATCCTTTTGTCCCAAAATGTATATCCTACGATGCAAAATAATGCACCAGGATTTCCGTCTTTCTTCTACCAATAGTTAAGTCTCTCTAGAAAAAAAATTATCGTCCTTTTAGACGACAATAATCCAAATAATAAAAAGCGCGATTTGAAATTATTAATATCAATGAAATTTAATTACCGACATGAAACTTCTATTACCGACCGAGTGCTTAGTCGGTAAAAAGTAAAAGTGCCCAAGGAAAATAAAACAATTGATGCAAGTTAACCAAAATTTAATTACCGACTGGTTCTACAATTACCGACCGAGTGCTTAATCGGTAAAAAGTAAAAGTACCCAAAGGGAGTAAAACAATAGATGCAAATTAACCAAAATTTAATTACCGAATGATCCTTCTATTACCGACCGAGTGCTTAGTCGGTAAAAAGTAAAAGTGCCCAAGGAAAATAAAACAATAGATGCAAGTTAACCAAAATTTAATTACCGACTGGTTCTACAATTACCGACCGAGTGCTTAATCGGTAAAAAGTAAAAGTACCCAAGGAAAATAAAACAATAGATGCAAATTAACCAAAATTTAATTACCGAATGATCCTTCTATTACCGACCGAGTGCTTAGTCGGTAAAAAGTAAAAGTGCCCAAGGAAAATAAAACAATAGATGTAAATTAACCAAAATTTAATTGCCGACTGATCCTTCTATTACCGACCGAGTGCTTAGTCGGTAAAAAGTAAAAGTGCCCAAGGAAAATAAAACAATAGATGTAAATTAACCAAAATTTAATTACCGAATGATCCTTCTATTACCGACCGAGTGCTTAGTCGGTAAAAAGTAAAAGTACCCAAGGAAAATAAAACAATAGATGCAAATTAACCAAAATTTAATTACCGACTGATCCTACTATTACCGAACGAGTGCTTAATCGGTAAAAAGTAAAAGTACCCAAAGGGAATAAAACAATAAATGCAAATTAACCAAAATAACTACCGACTGTCCATTCAAACAATATTTTTAATTAACAATTAAATTTGATGACAATTAAATTCAACAAAAAGGTAAATTAAATAACAAAATTCAAAGAAAATTAAATCCAATGACAATTGATTTCAATGGGAATTTAATTGAATGGTAATTTATTGAATGAAATCATTAAATTTGAGTTGCTGTCCGATATAATTTTTTGTTGCAATTTGCGTGATTAATTTTAAAAAAAGGAACAAGAGAAAAAAAATTGTAAAGTAAAAAAAAGGCATATTCAGCGTATGAAAGAGGAAGGTTTTAATGAATATTACAATTCACTGGTGCTTCTATCTCTTTTTTCGCACAATTTCTATCCTATATATGTATATATTTGAGCATGATTCGTGTGCCCTGTAATGAGATTGAGCCTAACAAGCTCAGTGAGCCATGAGTTCTTAACCCATTCTGGCAAAAAAAAAAGGTACAACTCGAGCAAAAAAAAACTATTATCATGATAATGAAGAATGGAACGAAAGAGAATTAACACGAGTGAGAATGTAAAAATTATCATCAGTATTTAAAAAACGAATCCCCAAGCTAATATATTCCTAGAATATGGATGTAATATTTTTCAATATTTCAAAATGGATTATTCCGTGCAATTTTGGAAAAAAAAATTTCTTTGTTCAACCTACGTAAAATACGCAGTGTTAGAATCAAGACCATGTCGTAAACGAGATTTTACACTATATGGATGACCTTATACATATATTGTATATTCCAAAGATGAAAAAACAAATCGGACAACTTTTACTAATAGTAATCTCATATTATAAAAGAATGTTGGCAACCATTCGCGATAGCTAATTAATCTAAAGTGCAAAGGAGGCTGTTTCGCAAGTGTAATCCTCTCTTTATGGAATAACTTCATTTAGAAAAAATATCGTTCAATATTTATCATTATTTCGCATAATTAATATTATTCCTCCGCAATAGCAATCCTATTATTCAAAATGACTATATATATTTTCACTTCCAAAAATTACAAACATAACCTAAAACTTTTTTGCTAACCTTTCTTCAAAGTGTCACAAATATCCCGTGCAGAAATTGCCCCACTTTTCCCTATATATTTAAAATAGGGCTCTTACAAGTGCCTTGCAAGTAACTAGGAAAACTAGTTAGACCCTTGCTAAAGCCCTATTTCAAGTAGGGCCAAGTGGGGCAATTTCTTCACGGGATATAAAAATCCAAAGGGCAAATGTAAAGTCTATATTTAAGTTTGAAAAAAAATTGTATAGAAACAATGAAAAGTTTTGTTTCGTAGTTATAATCGCGCGCGAGTGCAAAGACGCTAAACATTAACGTTCCTTGAACCTTAATCGGTGTTTCATGATACCATATACCGTGAACAAGTTCCGATGTTAATGAACCATGTACGTTCGTTTTTTTTCAGTCAAAATCAGAAAATTCACGTAAAAAAAGTGATCAGCAATTTTTATTTTTTCTATATATATATATATATATATAATCAAGCACAAAATGGTACAGTAGTTGTCCACTTTTGTATAATAAAAAAAAATCCATAATACTTGATTCCTGACTCTCGAAATTGAATCGAAAATATATATTCTCTCCCTGTATAATGATCCAATTCGTTTACTCAAGTGAATCCATTTCCAAAGGACTCTTGTGTCAACCACTTGACTGATTTTTCAATTTGAAAATGCCCCGAGGAGTGAAGAAAGTTACATTACTGTTAAGTACTTTTAAACAAAACTCAGAAGTCTTGGCAAAAAAAGAGAAAAAAAAATTGATTACTTCTGTGCGGTTGAAAAGGGGAGGTTCCCCTCCAACTACCCCTTGAAAAAAAAAAATGGGTGAAGTCGATGATACGGACAAAATGAGACTCTCGGTATTATAACAATTGTCTCCTTTGGGCTTCTATGTCCGAAATTACCGAAGGAAGCAATTACATACGCGCGGCTTTAAAAAAGTGTGAGTGGCGCCATTGAGGAGGACATTAGAACCGTGATGACGTCATCCACTTGGAAAGAAACCGCATTCAAAAAAATAAAAAAAGGAAGAAAAAAATTTGCCCATCTTAAGTAGTCCCCCCATCTCATTGGAATCGTCTGAGGATTTTAAACATCAAAAAAGAAAAAAAAAATACTAATCGTAAAAATGCATGAATGAATAAGCATATGCGCTTTCGTATATGCACAAAAAGAAAACGAACGTCAAGGGAATTTCACGCTTAACATCCTTCAGTTTTTTGCTCAACACTTTAAAACACTTTCTTTTTAAAAAGAACATTTTCTCTTTTTATAAAAAAGAAGAAAATATTTTCCCGTACATTTTTATCGCTTTTAAACGAAATGGAATATCCAGTGTTCTGAACTGTAAATTTCAATATATAACAACATGGAACGATATCTTTCTGAAGACTTCCCTGAAGAATTGGGTGAAATCTCTAAGGAAGCTTCCCTAAATATTCCGCGAGGTTACAGTGGAAGTTTCCGCACCTTCCATATAGGAAGATGTGCTGAAACTGTGTGTGTATTTATTTATTTTTTGACATTCAAAAAGTCGTGTTTAGGCGTCAAGTGACTGAGTTTATTTTGGTGATTTAGTAAAATACTCGCGGGAGAAAACGAAAACAATGGTAATTAATTGAGAAGAAAAGTCAACGAGAGTGATCGATGAGGAGATATAGGGAACGATTAGTCGTCAGTGACGAACCTTATTTTTTCTTCTATTGTCGCTTTGACTCGACACAAGGCATGTCACCCACAATCGACCAGATGAGATATATATATATGCGTACGAGGTCAAATGTCACCATTGGACATAGTTTCTGTCATCATTATTCAGCTCATAATTATACATAACATACAAGATGCCAAACAAGTCTCAAATTTAGTTATTCTTTACTATTGAAAACGAAATACGAGTTTACGTTTTTTTCTTTTTTTTGGAAAAAAAGGAAGATAATTAAAAAAACGTTGTCCAGTGTCTCTAAATAAAATTTCACGAAGAAGCGAGCTCAGGCAGATTGTTACAAAATTCACGGAAGGGTTCATTTTTCTTTTATCTTTCTCTCTCTTCTTTTGACCTATTTCGAGAGTAGTCGCGTGGGTGGGAAACGACAACGATATATCCTACACGATGAGATATAGAAAAGTTGCTTGCAAATTATTTCACTCGAGGCAAAAATTCGCGTAAATGGAAAATTGAGTCCTGATTCCCAGATAAGTAATATTCTCTCTATATTATTATATACATTTATTTGCAAATCCGTTCAACCAATTGTATTTATTGCATCTAGGGTCAATTTCCGATTTTCAATTATGTCATCCATAATAAATTGTTTTTTCTTTTTGAAAAATATTCCTATTTTTCGATTTCATAAGCAGTATGTGTAAAACAACTATAGAAAAAATTGGCGCCGATAATAGAGGGATTGAGATGAAAAATTCGAAATGTTTTAGCCCCCAAATCCAATATCTGATATATTATATTCGCGGAAACACGAAAGAATACAGACATGAATTCAATCAAAGTTCTCTCTCTCTCTCTATGTACAATAAAAAGAGCACGACAAACATAAACAACATTTTATTGAACTGTCGTTTGATTTTTAAACCGCGGATTTTCAACAAATTGCTTTGAAAACTTTTATTAGATATGTCAAATTGTCCGTTTTAATTTTTTTTTTGAAATACAATTAAAAAATAGATTTTTCTGTTATACTTAAAATAAAAAAGAATAAAAAAGAATAAAAAAGAATATTAAAAAAATTACATTGTAAGAAACAATATTTGTTCGGGAATTTATATTTGATGAGATATTAGCGGAAATAATATTCTTTTCTCGGAATTGAATTCCAATATAGTCATTCATTCTCCTTTGACTATATGGCAATTGGTCTTTATATGTATAAAATATAGTCGACCCTGAGATTTGATCAGAAGGAACAAAAGAATCTTGAGAGTTGAAACAAGAAGATAATAAAGTATAGATAAAAAGGATAAATGACCGCGCGAGATAAAGGAAGGGGCAGAAATCACGAATCAATGGGTAGTTTAATATTTTATGAAAGTCAGGCACGAACCGAGATATTGGTTTTTAAAGAAAAGACACGTGTCACACAGAAGTTCTTTTTTTTCTTCAATTAATTATTAATATATTAATTTTATTAATTATTAATATATTAATTTTATTAATAATTAATAGAGTTTAAATTATTAATTATTTACCCAATAGCACGGAATATTCCTTAAACATTCCTGGAATGTTTCATTGAAAAATATTCCATTTTAATATTTGTGACGCTCCATGGTGAAAGGGACCTACCAATTGTAGGTTATGTTTAGGAATGTTTTTGCTTGATTTAAGATTCATTTTTAACTATCTGAAGTCAAAAATAGTTTTTATTAACTAAATAATTAATAAAAACAACTGTTTTTGACTTCAGGTATAACTAAATGAATCTTAAAATCAAGCAAAAACTTTCCTAAACATAACCTATGATTCGTTATTGCAACGTTAGGTCCCTTTCACCGTGGAGCGTCACATTTCTAGAATATTGACTATAAATATTTCCAATGTTTCATTAGAATATTCCGTGATAAAAATACATATTCAAGTAAATGTAAATGAAAGATAGTAAATTGAATTTAAAAAAAGACATTTCAAGAGAGATATTCATCAACGGTTAGAAATCTTTATCTCGCGGAGAAATTAATTTAAAAAAAAGACGTGGCTTCTGGTCAGGAAAATCCACAAGATTTATTCTATCTGCACCTATACTATAAAAAGCATGCATTTTATAATGTGAGATGCATGAGTCTTCTAATTTAAATAATTCACAAGATAAAAGTGTTTTCTATTTTCTAGAAAGAAAATTTTAAAATAAATGAGAAAAATAATTGCTTCTACATAACCTTTTTTGTTAACATTATTAAGTTTTTTTTAAAAAATATTTTCCCCAAATATATTTGTATCTAATGCTTTTAATTTTCTATAACTTTTATTTCTCCCATTTTCTAAAGAATATTGAATTAAAAAACCCTTTTTTTTATATAAAAATTGTTCAAACAGAAATTAATCTAAGCGGAAGAAACTGAGGTGTTATTTGATGATTCACGGCTTTTTTTCCAGTCTTAAGGAAGGTATGCATCCGGTTAATGTGACGTCAAAAAAAATTCATTTAATACGAATCACTGCGGGTATTTCACTAGCGGCCGTTTTGAAAAACTTTATAGTTGAAATGTAAATCGAATCGTTAAATTTTTCCTCTTCAACAATCGTCTCTCACGACGTGCAAAAAAAAAGGAACTAAAAAAAACTCTTCCCCGCCATACTTTTTCCAATAAATCGTCTCGAGAACGAGAGAGAGAGAGAGAGAGAGATCTTTTAATGAACAACGACTCTCCTTGTGTCGCCACACGAACTCGTTTAAGCGAGTAAAAGTTTCTTAAAAATCATTCCACACGAAAGAATTCTTCCTTGTCATTCGGATTTCACGGAAATTCATCAAGCGCAAACATATTAATTAATTACTTTAACCCCGCGGATAAGGTTGAACGAATTTTTTTTTCCTCTCGATTTAATCAATTTGAAGTAATTTTTTTTTGATAATTAAAGAATAGAGATTTTGGTACAGAACCGTTAATTAAGGGCATGTCAAAGTCGTTGCGATTTTTCCATTGCAGCTCAATTTGAAAAAATGGAACGACTTTGACATGCCCTTAAATGAATAATTCTGACTAATTCTTAGGAACAATTCAGTCAAAAATTTAGAGGGAAATTACTAACTCGTTAGCAGTTTACTGCGACTAAATATACTAAACGAATTTGTAGCATTTTTGCTAACTATTATTTACTATATTTCTAAGAATTAGAAAAAATTGGAAATTAAGTCTATTAGAACCGAATTTTTCGTAAATGTAAATATTGCGAAAAAATTGATAAAATGGAGCTTTTTTAATGCTTTAACACATCCTATATGAAGTAAAACGTCTTTTATACAAGAAAGTCCCTGGTGTTTCACCTCATACTCCAGAACAGAGCACTGTACTTTAAATAAAATGAACTTCTCTCTCCATTGCAGTTTTCTTGTCGTTACCTTCCTTCCATATTCCTATTACAGTTCTCCATACCCCATCATATCTTATTTCTCTCTTTTACTCTTCGTATTACCATTTGAGACTTTTCTTCCAACTCCCCTCCCCCCTTCCCTTTTTCTACATCTCACAAGCCTCTCATAAGAGGTAAAATTTTCCATTTTTCCCTATATATACATATATATATACATTATGCTTTCCTCAAAAGGACATTATTCCTATAGAAAAATATAATATATAATTTTTTCTACAATTAATATTTTTTCTTTCTGATGTTTATGATTTGTTTATTAAAAAAAAAAAAATAGGAAAAAACAGATGTTTTTAATTAAAATCATTATTAAAATTTAATAACAAAAAATAATCATTCTACAAGTGTAGAAAACAGACTTTGATAAGAAAAAGTGTTATGAAATCAAAAAACTCGTTAACAACGTTTCTCGCGCATAATTACGTGATTTATTTACATAAAATCTTGTCTATTTGGATTGACATTTCCGATGATTAATCGTACGGAATCAATGAAATTGATAGAGAGAGAGAGAGAGAGAGAGAGAGGGAGAGAGAAAAATCGAGTGGTTGAATCATGAATCTTTACGTAAAGGCGCTATCATTCTGGACCTGATTAGGGCCATTAAAATTATGAATGGCCTTTATCGATATTATTTGTATCGAGAGAGAGAGAGAGAGAGAGAGAGAAAATCGAGTACGTTTACAAATGATGGCAAGGTTCAACGGAAGTTCAAATACCCAGAGACAGATAGTTAGTTATCTTCCGCTATGAAAGTTCATTTATTAACCTAAAATTTGCAGTTCATATAAAAAAATATTATTTTTACATAAAAATATATACATATTTTTTATGTAAAAATTAAATAATTATTAAATTAATATTAATTAATGTTAAATTAATATTAATTAATATTAATTAATATTAAATTAATATAATTAATATAACATTAATAAAGTAATACTTGGTAATACCTTGTAATACTTGGTAATACTCCGTAATACCTGGTAATACTCCGTAATACTCCGTAATACTTGGTTATACTTGGTAATACTCCGTAATACTTGGTAATACTCCGTAATACTTGGTAATACTCCGTAATACCTGGTAATACTCCGTAATACCTGGTAATACTCCGTAATACCTGGTAATACTCCGTAATACCTGGTAATACTCCGTAATACTGCGTAATACCTGGTAATACTCTGTAATACTTGGTAATACTCCGTAATACTTGGTAATACTCCGTAATACCTGGTAATACACCCGTAATACTTGGTAATACTCCGTAATACTTGGCAATACTCCGTAATACCTGGTAATACTTGGTAATACTCTGTAATACCTGGTAATACTCCGTAATACCTGGTAATACTCCGTAATACTTGGTAATACTGCGTAATACCTAGTAATACTTGGTGATACTCCGTAATACCTGGTAATACCTGGTAATACTTGGTAATTATGGTAATAAGTCGAATATTTTTTTTTGAAAAGTGAAAGCCACTTGAAATAAATGTCCGGAAGTTGAACTTGGAATAGAAATCTATAGTCGTCGGTGGGAGCTTATGAGTAGAGTTTGAAAGCTTTAAAGACGTCGTCCGGTGACCCGGTGCACGTTTCGTTGAAAATGTTTAAGATTCGACTAAATATAGCAAGGTTTTATATATAACTTATATACATAGAGGGAGGAGGGCCCCAAGACAGAGTCTAGCAAATGTCGAGTCTCCTGGACTTGAGAAGAACTTGTGCCCTCCGCTTCTATACTCTCTCAAAGTCTCGCGGACGACAAACTCTCATCACGATATTCAAATAGTAAATTTCTGCTCGACTATTTTTTTTTTCAAGGTCAAAAGCGCTATAGGAATAAACATCTCTCGGAATTAATCATAAACACCTAGAATCATTATATCAAGTGTTTTTTTGTTTTGTTATTTTTGTTTTCTATATAAAGAAACTGAGGAAGTACAATAGCGAATCAAAGATAAAGGAAATAATTTTGAAAATTAGAAACAATACAATAAAAAAATAATTTCAGTATTATTTCGAGGCATAGAGAATATAAAAAGTGAGAAAAAAATTAGTGTAACTAAATATTGAATTTTATATGAGATTAACACAGACTAAGTGTAGTACTCGAATTCACAAAAGGATTTTTATCAAAGAAATGAATCCCGCATGAATTTAAAAATTGATTTATCTCACACCCTCATTTTTTTCGTTTCGTTTTCATTCACTCATTGACCTCTTTTTATAAGTTTTTATTATTTCTTTTTACACGTTTTCTCGCAAGCAAACGAACATATATATTATTGCAACTTCGAGGCGTCAAAACCCATTAATTGTGTTGAACAGACGATTTTAACAAATCCTCTTGATTCTTACATCATTCCGTATTAATCAGGCGAAAAGATATTTTTTTTATTATTAACATAACTTACACTGAAAAAAAATTTATTTGATTCAAATAATGAATTACTTGACTATTGTCAAATAAATATTTATTTGTATCAAATAAATTTTATTTGAGTCAATTGAATGGTATATTTGATTCAAATACAGATATTATTGATTCAATTATAGTTTATTTGATTTTAATAAAAATTATTTGGTTCAATATTTATTTGATAAGACAAGTAATCGGTTATTTGAATCAAATTTTTTTTCAGTGTAACATTGGAAATAGAATATTCTAAAGGAATATTAATGGAATATTCAGAGTTAGTTTTAAAATAAATTCAATTCACTATGAAATATGCGTTTGAAATTGAAATTGTCTCTCAATTTATTTTAAATGAGGGGAGAAATTAGTTATTCTTATTTTTATTAGCAGAGACAAAGGAGAGTGTTCTCTTAGTTTTCATATATGGAGAGAGAATAAAGTGGATGAGACTGGGGACAACAAAAACGTATCTAGAATTCTAGTACCGACTCATGCACAAAGTTGTCAGATGCTATCGAGATAACAAATGTAAATTGCATTCCATCCGAGATTCCAAAAGTACTTTTCCATTCACGTATATCAAAAAAGCAAGTGCATTTTCAGAGATTAAAAAACTTCTTTCAATAATTTTTTACTCTCTATACCTTCTGTGTCCTGTCGAAAGTGATTCACAAGAATTTTATTCATTTTTTCTAAATCTTCATTCAAACTCATCGAAAATTTACATTTTGGATAATCAAACCATCCTAAATTTTGTTTAAAAATGTACAAAACTAAATCAAAATATCATTTTATTCCTTTGCTCTGTGCTGGTCGATCATTCAAAAACCGAAACAAAAATTGTGTTAAATCAATTTTTTTTCGAAATTTTCCTGATTGAATTGAATATTTGACCTTTCAAAAGAACGTCATTGAGTTTACAACTCTACACAAAAAAACAGATTTTAACTGTAGACAGAGAACTGAATAATTGAGAGTCTAAAATTGGGAGATTTTTGTTAACTGAAGCATCGTATGTGTTTCAGAATACATGAGAATGATCGGTTAAAAAAAAGAGCAAAAAAAAAAATTCGTATTTCGAACGTTGCTCACTTTCACGAAATTAAAAACATTGCTATTCCTTTTTTTTCCTATGTGTGTCAAAGGAGTTTATCCCTTTTTTCCAATTGTATTTTCAAATGAATATGTATATAGAGAGAAAAAATTCCAAATGACAAACCAAGAACGTTAATTATAATGTGCGGTAATTTTTTTTTTTTTTTGAAAACCCTAAAAGAAAATTGAAATTTTATTTTCTCTGAAAATGAGAAACAAAGTTTTTCTAAATGATGAACAAAAGTTATTTGACAAGTTTATTCTCTTCATCCAAGAATATTTACACAGATCTACACGTGAAATACAGTGGATTATTGTCTAGTGTATATTGTACCAAACAACCTAGATTATGTGCTATATATGTATATAGTGCACAACATAGGTTTATGCAATCCGTATGCATCACGTTACGCGAAACTTGTCACACATCGTTAAAACCTTCTACTGAAGTCTGGATCTCGTTTATTTTGTTCATCATCTAATTCCCGCCGACATCACATCAGATTTTACTTTAAATCCAATTCTCCAAGGAAATAAATTTATTTCGGAATTTTTAGTTACTTTTTTCATATAATAATAATAACAATAATAATAATAATTATTATTATTATTTATACTATTCTATATTATTATTTATTTTTATTATTATTTATACTATTCTATTATTTATACTATATGTTATTATACGAATAATAACAATAATAATAATAATTATTATTATTATTATTGATTATTATAAAAACGAATAATAACAATAATAATAAAATAAAATAGATAGAATAAAATAGATAAAAAAGATAATAGTATACTTGAAAAGCCTCGTCAATATTGATTCAATAAAATGAGGTTTTTCATTCATTATTTCAAAAGTTTTTATTTAAAAAGAGAATTATTTTTCAAAAAAGAAAAAGAAGAAAACTTTTATTTGAAATGCAGATATTTTCTATCTTTGGGAACACCTTTCTTTCCCTGTCGCGTCAGAAGGATTTTCTTCCGCGTTTTTCGAGAAATCTCAGAGGACCTTTTTGAAGTTGAGACAATTGAAGCCGAAACGTAATGAAAAGGCAAAAGAAGATAGACTTGAAAAACAAAGAAAAGGGAAATCATATTCATAACCATCTTTTTTTTATTTTAATTCCATTAATAAATTTCCCTCCCCCCAACCCTCACAAAAAAGTCAACGAGAAATATGGAAGTTTTTTTCTCCTGTTTATAAAACTTTGACTTTAACATTGATTTTCACTTTCACTTTGACTTTGACTTTGACTTTGATTTTAAAAAATTGAAATTTAAAAAGTATTTTAAGTTTTCAAACGATTGCGCTCGGATTTCTTGTTTCAATATAAAATGAAATAAAATTTTGGATTCTTTTATTTTCTTTTATTATTAACGGTCTGTGTGCTTTAAGTGAACCGGAACTCGTCTTGAATTCCTTGGGACAACCTTCACGTGATCTGCATATTTCCGCACCACGTCGTCGTTTTCGATTCCCTCTCGCTTCCCCTATCGTTTTGTTTGATAAAAATCCATTAAGCATGAGATACTCTATATTCTCCGTAATATTAGATTTGAAATTTTTCATACATCCCAAATTTCCATCTACTTCAATTTCAAATATATTTTTGCATTTTTGAATTATTATAATGGATTTTACGTTCATTTATACAAAAGAGCGTTATACTTTCCGCAATTATTTGTTTTTTATCATTACTTTGCCCTGACTTTTTTTTATATTCATTCTTTCAATTTTAATATTTTTTATTCTCATTTTTTTCTTTTATTCTCATTATCAACTTGATAAAATGGGAAAGAAAAGTCGATTTCTGTAAATCTTTCAATGTTTACCGTTATGGATTTGTGTTTCATATATTATCGTATCTGGACGTGATTCACCGAATTTCGAGAAAGATTTCCGGTATTTGAAGGAAACGGAATCACGAGTTACAATCGCCCACCTTGAATATCAATATGATGTCTCCGATTGTTCAGAAAATGCAGATTCTATAAACTCTCTTAAATATTGTAGTACCGTTTTTTTCATTTACAATCACGGAAGTTAAAAAAACATATATGTGGCGGGACGCATTAATATTCCACAAATCTTATTTCACATAATAGTTATTTGACATAAACTCATTTGACGTAATATTTATTTGGCATGATATTTATTTGACATGATATTTATTTGACATAAATTTCATTGGACATAAAATTCATTTGACATAAAACTCATTTAACATAATTCCCATTTGACATAATAATCACTTGAAATTAATTTCATTTGACATAAAAATCACTTGACATAAATATTTATTGACACAAAAATCTCTTGACATAAAATTCATTTTATTCAAATGTCATTTGACATAAAATTCAGTTGACATAAATTTCATTTGACATAAATTATAATTTGTAATTTTTATGACAAATAGTTAAAATAGTTAAAAAAATAAATAGTTAAATAGTTAAATGAGTTTTATGTCAAATGAAATTTATGTTAAATGAATTTTATGTCAAATGACATTTATGTTAAATGAATTTTATGTCAAATGACATTTATATCAAATGAATTTTTTTTCAATAAAATTTATGTCAAATAACATTTATGTCAAATGAATTTTTTTTCAATGAAATTTATGTCAAATGAATTTTTTTTCAATGAAATTTATGTCAAATGACATTTATGTCAAATGAATTTTTTTTTTCAATGAAATTTATGTCAAATGAATTTTTTTCCAATGAAATTTATGTCAAATGAATCTCACGCAAATGAAGTTTATGTTAAATGATTTTAAGTAAAATAACTATTATGTAAAATAAAATTTGTGGAATATTCATGCGTCCCTTTATTCTTTATCAAAGTGACACTAATTGCTTTACTTCAAACACCTGAATGTCAACAATTTACAGAATGATTCAAGAAAAGTGTATTTGAACAAATTGCATTGATAAAAATGAGAATATAAAAATGGTTGCATTGTTCCACAGTTAAAGGAAATCGTCATCAGCAGATGATGACAAACATCTGAGATGAATGTTTTCCATAGCTCAATATACCAACACAAGTTCAGATTAGATTTGTTATTTCAGGACCGAGGGGGGGCACACACTGTGAAGAGACAAGATTCGAGAAACGTCAGCTATTTCCTAAGCACTCGACGCATTTTAGACAAGGAGTTTCTTGACAGTTTAGACAAAAGTGAGAAACGGAATATAAACACAAAATATGAAAATAAAGAATAAGAGAGAGAACGACATCTTTTTTTTTTAATTTCCTAGTTACGAAATCTAAAATAACAAAAAATATTTTTAAACGGAATATGAAGAATTTTTCCCAAAAAAATTTTCTTAAATTTTGAACAAATTTTTTTTGTCAATGGAACAAAATATTCTGTTCATACCTATATTGGAAATGGAATACCGAAAAGTGTTTCTGTTTCTATTTCAACTGGAAATTGGGGAATACAAAAATGCAAATTTACTTGACATGTGGAAAAAGTGAAGCTCTGTGTAACTAAAATAAAATTTCATTTCTAAATTGTTCGTAGAACGTTCATCAAACGACGATTTTCCTTTGAAGTGGAAATCCACTTCATCTTAATTTAAAACGCCCGACGTGTTTTTTTATATATATATATCTCTAAATTTACAAAGTTTCTTTTGCTGCTTGCTTTAATCACTTTCTCTTTGCGGTTCAGTAAAACACAGGTCAAAGTTCAAAAAAGTTCGTAACAAATCAAAAAATGTTAATTGGAACCAAAAGAAAATTTAATTTTTTCCTATTTTCCCCCAAGATAACCGAATCCAAAAAGTTAAAAATTAAAATACGCCTGAGAGTATTTCAAGACCAAAAAAATAAATTGTTGATGAAAAATTGATTTCGTAAAAAACCGGAAAACTTGAAAAACGCCCAAAAAAAATTTTCTGCTTTTGTTCTAATAAAAAATAGTTTTTTTCAAAATTTTATTCTTAAATCATTTGAATTGGATTTTTGATTGATAGAATATTTCCCCCTTTTATTTGTTACAATGAAAAAAATTAATAGAACGGATAATTTTATGATTCACATGATCGATTTCTCAGGAATTGAATCAACCAATTAAAAAAATATTGTCGACGCTCGACTACACTCTTGTTATATTTATAGAAATCTCAGAGAAAAATTGCAAAGATTGAAGAAAAAAACTCGTGGGATCGTAAAGAGAGAACTAATTCAAGTGTGAAATAAATATATAGAAAATATATAGAAAATTTTTTCTCGTTTCTTACTGTATAAATCTTTAGAATACGTTGTAAATCAACTTATTCATTGATAAAAATAAAGTTAATTTTCCACTCGCATATAGAAAAAGTAATAAAATAATTGCAACATTCATTAAAATTCTTGCGGAGAAAAAATAATTCAAATTGTTCAATTCTCGAGAAGATCCTTTTGTTAAGCTATGTATGAAAGTATCTTATTAAAGGGAAATATTTTCCCTCTCCTTGGGGGAGGGGGTTATCTTTTTTTTCTTCTCTCAACTTTGATGCAGTTTTCCATAATTTAACGATATTTAATAGAATCTTTAGGAGCTCCTTTGAGTCTTGAGTAAACACAGCGTAAGAAGAAAAGGGGTTGATAATTACCCGTCCAACATCGGGAGCAAATATTTTCTCTCACAATCAGCCGCGCGTCTTTTCATCGATTAATATATATATATCGCGAAAGTGGCAACATCTCTCTTTCACTATAAACTTGTGTTGTTAACAGCGCAACGGTGAAAAGGAAAAATTCTAAAGAAGCGTCGTTTAGTTGTCGCGTCGCGCGTGAATATATACATTGAAGGAAAACAGATTATGCACCTGGCGCATTTTTATATATATTGTATATTATACACAAAGTCTTCTTTTATGGTTACTAGCCTCAAGGCGGGACGAGTACAAAGCTTGGAAAACATACCACTACGTCTATCTTCTGAGCGTCTTTCGTCTTTTTAAATTCCCTGTTTGGTCAACAATTTACCGGATCTGCATTGGTCACGTGCCTGCACGTGCAACTGCCACGTAATTTTATCTCTTACAAAGCCATTTACGGGTCGATACACCGCTTTCGAGGTCTTATCTCTCAAGAAACTTGGGTCCATTCCAGAATTAATAATAAAAAAAGAAAAGAAAAACCATCCGATACATATGAGAAAATACAGAACCTTCATTTTGATTTATTTTCCGATTTGCGCGGCGCTAACTGTTGATAAATTAATCAAGGACAAGACTTTCGATTTCAAATCTTAAAAATTTAATGAGGGTAAATATTTTAATAATTGCGACATTTTCTTCTTCTTTTTTGGAAGCTTAAAAAAAGAAAATAAATGTCAAAGTCGTGGCAGTTTTTCCATTGAAGCTTCATGTAAAAATCGGAACGACTTTGACAAATTTGATGGATAATTTAGAATTTCTACTAGCCTAGTTCAATGTTGGTCAAAAGATGGTATGTCTCGATGACTTTTCAGTAACTTTTCGAGTTAGCAATGTAAATGACGATGATATCAAATGATAATGTCAAGTTGAAAACAAACGAGGCGACCTGATTCCCCCCTACTTCCGGAAACATTATCTCTTCATGCCGCATCGTCGTTTCCTACGTTTCTCGCGACGCCAAACTTGATAACTCGATTAACAAAAGAGAATCTCCTTATTCACTCGGACTCTAATCTTCTAAATGGGATAAGATTTTCCATTTTTCCATAACGAAAAATATAAGTAAACATATTTTAACTTTACCAGAGTTACCCCAATTTGTTTTTTTTCCGAAAACTTCCTTGGAATTTAAATTGAAAATTCCATAATTAAATACTTCTTTTGCACAAACAGAAAGATAACCAAAGTATTTTTCTTTTAATGAAAAAGGTTTTTTAAACTAAATGATATAGGAATTGAATGACCCATTTTTAGTATTTACTCATAAAAATTGGACAAATTTCTATCCTGTTTACTGCAGAAAAATAACTGAATTGCTCTTACGATTCGAAAGACGTTTATCTTGGAAAGCAAAGCTTATTGAATCGATAAATGCTCTAGAGATTATTTCTCTGAATGCAAGTGAAAAGTGTCCAATAAAGAAGAGAGAAAAAAATTAAAGTGCAGAGGAAAGTTTTTTTTCACCTACTGCGGGACGTTCGCCAAATACGAATTTCTAGAAATGGAATAAATTCCAAAAGTCCTTGAAAGAATTTAAAAAAAGCAACCCTGTGTGAAAATTATTGAATGTTATATTTGATGACAATTATTTTGAAATCATCTTCTTTAAGTATAGCTATAAATTCCATTTCAGGGGGAGTAAATGTCTCATTTCATCCGAGTGCTTTGTCAGTGTCAGCAACATGGCAATTTCGTATTAAAGTCTCTTAACGAAGACCAATTCAATATCATCCCAGTCACTTGACCCTATTGGCCTAGTTTCCTTTTGGTCCCATGACCCTTGTTCTACTACTCGTGCGGAAGGAAGCAGGTTGATTTAGAAGAGAAACACAAGTCCAGTAGCACATATTCTACTCGGAAAACCCTCGGGTCGGCGTTCCAATTTGTAACCCCTTCCTATTTTGTTCGAGTACTCTTCTAACACACACTGACATAACAATTTTGACCTCTGGATCTCTCTAGGATTCCTCAAAAAGAACTTTTTCCGAACAAATTCCTAACTTTTACTTTTTTTTCTCATCACAAATTGCACACTTTAAAGATTTATTCCTTCTGAAGAACAAGAAGATAAATCATTTAAGTTTTCGTGACCCTTGTAAATTTTTTTTTTTTTAATATAATCAGGGTGGCCACCCTTAATGTTTTAATTTCAAATTTTGTTGAATAAAAAAATACATTTTGAAGAAATTACTTTTCCCAGAAATAAGTGGAATTAAATTTTGTTTTTGAAAAAAAAGAGGTTTACGTTTTGAGCTCTCCCCGCGAGGTGTCCAAGCGGACAAGGAAAGTACTTATGTAAATTTCACAATGCAACTCTCGACATGTAATGCGTGCGAGTGTATAACGTATTCCGCATTTAGAGACATTTTAAGCGCAAGAGAGAGATTGAGTCTGAGCAGTTAATGCGGCTTGCAAACGTGACGTACCCAAAACAAAAATCGTTACCATGTGTTTTACTCCGCGAAATCCCATTGATTTTTCCCAGAAAGACTTTTACGAGTAATTTGACCCCTTACTAAAATTTTGTTTTTAGAAAAAAAAAGGAAAATTTACGCACAACTTTTATTTGAAGTTGAAAATCGCGTTCTTTAGGATCGTGTTGTAGGACTTTATATCCATTTTCTCGAAGTATGTTTGTTTTTCTTCTACTGGCCTTAAATAAACTTTTCCACTTACCTGAAACAAAAAATTATACAATTAGTCTTTGTTCATAAATAAACCACAAAGTATTAATAATTAATTAAACTCATGGTTATCAAGGTTTAAAATTTCCAAACTACGATTAATAAACTCAGTGACACTAAAATTACAAAAACTTGTTTTAAAATGTTTGTAATAGTGAAATACATTTACAGTAGATAAAATTAAATTAAAAAAAAAAATTGGAGCGCAGTTTTTTCATTAGAAAAGCAATCAGTCTGATTTATTGTTTGAAATGAAAAATTACACTTGACGCAGGGAACAATTATCCTCGAAAAAAGAATTTTATCTCTATATGAACCGTCACGTTCCCCAATTAAACGGAGAGAAAAAGTACAACATTTTCCCATATATATATTTTTTCCCCCATCCTTTACACAATGTTTTGAAAATTTATATTTTATTTAATGTGAAATGTAATTGAATTTTAGAAAATTAAATTTCCTCTTTTACTGTTTACAGCAAAACTATCTGATGAAATTCGGGTACTTGCCTCAAAGTGATCTAGAAACCGGAAATTTGAGAACTGACGAACAACTCCTAGATGCTATTAAGGACTTTCAGGTATATTGTAATTGTAGAATTTTTTTTTCAATATATTAAATTAACTCTACCCACGCTTTAACATATGAAAAATAAAAAAAAAATATTTAAAAAATTTTCTAAATATCTTATTAATATTGTCATTTAAAGTGAGAATTTACAAAAATTATATTCAATTTTACTGAATGTTGAGTCTTTTAGACATGAATAATAATATGAATTCTATAGTTAACTTAGGAGGATTACAATATTATAATATAGAGATTAAATGAAATTGAATTGGAACCCTTCTGTAACAAGTTCTTTCATGACTAAATTTACATGAAAATCGAGCTCATCAGTTGGAACGAAATGTTTCATATATAGATCCATATCAGATTTTCTCTAAAATTTGAATGTATAAACTTTTTGTTATATTTACGTAACTACAATTTAAATTTATACAAATTTGACGCTCCATGGTGAAAGAAAACTAACGTGCGGCAACGAATTGTAGGTTATGTTTAGAAAATTTTTTGATCGATTTAAGATTCATTTACTTACCTGAAGTCAAAAACAGTTTTATTTATTAAATATTTGGAAAATAGTTAATAAAAACTATTTTTCACTTCAGATATATAGTTAAAAATGAATCTTAAAGTGAAAACTGTCCTAAACATAACCTACAATTCGCAGGTCCCTTTCATCGCGGAGGCGTCACAAATATAATTTCTTTTTTGGACAAAATTGTATGTTGAAAAACAAAAAATATTTTTCTATTTAAATATTCATAAAAGGAAAAAGTGGAAAAAGTTATTAAAAAGTGAAACAAATTTTTTTTTAGAGTTATGCTGGAATTCCCGTCACTGGGGTAATAGACGAGGTAACAAAAAAGAAGATGGCGTCAAAAAGATGTGGCTTACCGGATAAACCAGATCCCAGGTACGCGCACATGAGGCGACACAAGAGATTTACAGTTCATGGACAAAAGTGGAATTCGCCAAATTTAACTTGGAGGTAAAATTATATATAATTTAAATAAAACATTTTTAAAATTTGTTATATTTTGGATCCGTTTTATAAACCCTATTAAAAAATTAGTCACAAAACGACAGAAATTTAGTCAGAATATTTTTTTTCGAATACCGCAGTAGCGTAATTTCTCCTTTTTTGGGTGGTTTAATATAAAGGCTGAAAAGAGGGATGGGTAGTTCTTGAGGAAGAGGATCTTCCAAATTGGATGAAAGTGGTTGGCACTTGGCAATCGTGGAAACTTGAACGTTTTGCCCTTAAATCTCGTCACGTAGTCATGAACTAGTCGAGAGAAATATGCTGCGCACGATGTACGCCCACAAGAGAATTCCTAGTGGGCGTTCGGACTTTGCCGTTTTGGCAGTGAATCTTCAGAAGAACACAACGACGAAAGACCCAGGTGGCCAGCAATTCAGTGTTGCCAATTTTTCCGCCCGCTGAAATCTTTCTCCTCAATTTTTTTAAATCGAAATTAAAGGGTGGAAATGAATCAAGACATTATGAAATGAAAAAAAGTGGAAGAAATCTGATGACTGCAAATTTAGTGCAAAGCAATTTCACCGTTCCACTTTTTTGATAATTTAATATTTTCAAGTTGGATTTAGAAAACAAATTGTTTCGGTAACAGTGAAATCTGTCAGAATTCTTCTTTATCGACAGTGTCGGTAAAACGTCTGCTATTGATCCGTACAGTGCAGACCTCTGGAGGATTTTAATCGATTGGAAGATCAATCGCAGTTCAGAAATCAAATCAACGATTTACTTGAAAATTAACAGATGGTTTTTTCTCACTTGTAAAATTATTTAAATATTTAGTCAAGGAATATTCAAATAATTTTACAACACAAAACTCCTTTACACACAAAATTCAAGTCCATCAAAATAAAGAGCAGCGAATAATTTCCCTTTAAAGAAAATGATCATTTTCTCAGATTGCGACTAGAATTCTTAAGTTGGTCTTTAAATTTCATTATAGGATAGCTGCTGACTACAAAAGTGTAGAGGGGGAGGGGGGGTAGAGAGTTAATTATGACCCCAAAGAGATCAGAGAGCAGCGCAAGATAGTGAAAGAAAAAGAAAATGTAGGAAAGAAAAAAAAAGGTCCATTGACCTCGTTTCCTTTTGGAAAATTCGAGAGACAATCTATGCAGAATTGGTCGAAGGTTAGTCACGTGCAATGTATTATTTTGTGAGATAAAGGAAATCGATTCGACTCCAGTAATTGGAAGCATAGAGACAATTTCAACCTTCGCCTCGCATCGATTTTTTTTTTCACCTCTAATTTCATATTCCCCAGGAACCCCAAGACAATGGAATTAATCACAACTTGCAAGCAAATTATATAAAAGACGATTGTTCCACGTGTTTAATTAAAGTTACTTGAAACGTTAATTTTCAAAAAAGGGATATTAAATAACATTAAATAATATTTTAATTACCCTAAACTATTGAAACCAGAAGTACTAAATTATTATTATATATTATTTATTTTTCTAAATTAAATTGCCCTATTGGCCTAACGCTCTCGACAAGAATCTCTGAAAAATACTTTTTTTAAGGTGGAAGCATAACCTTTTTAGCTTAATAAAATTTTGTTTTCAGAAAAATAGGAACAATTTACGGACAACTATTATTTGAAATTGAAAATCGCGTTTTAGGTTTTTATCTATTTTCTCGAAGTATTTTTGTTTTTCTTCTACTGGTCTTAAATAAACTTTCTCCACTTACATGAAACAAAAAATTATACAATTAGTCTTTGTTCATAAATTTCCACGAGAAATACTTTTTTAAGGTGGAAGCATAACTTTTTTAGCTTAATAAAATTTTACTTTCAGAAAAAAAGGAACAATTTACGTACAACTATTTTTTGAAATTGAAAATCGCGTTTCAGGTCTTTATCTATTTTCTCGAAGTATTTTTGTTTTTCTTCTACTGGTCTTAAATAAACTTTCTCCTGTTTAAATGAAACAAAAAATTACACAATTAGCCTTGTTCATAAATTTCCCCGAGAAATAATTTTTTTAAGGTGGAAGCATAACTTTTTACCAAATAAAATTTTGTTTTCAGAAAAAAAGGAACAATTTACGTACAACTATTATTTGAAATTGAAAATCACGTTTTAGGTCTTTATCTATTTTCTCGAAGTATTTTTGTTTTTCTTCTACTGGTCTTAAATAAACTTTCTCCAATTACATGAAACAAAAAATTATACAATTAGTCTTTGCTCATAAATTTTCACGAGAAATACTTTTTTTAAGGTGGAAGCATAACCTTTTTACGTTAATAAAATTTTACTTTCAGAAAAAAAGGAACAATTTACGTACAACTATTTTTTGAAATTGAAAATCGCGTTTCAGGTCTTTATCTATTTTCTCGAAGTATTTTTATTTTTCTTCTACTGGTCTTAAATAAACTTTCTCCTGTTATATGAAACAAAAAATTATACAATTAGCCTTGTTCATTAAATTTCCCATAGAAATACTTCTTTTAAGCTTGAAGCATAACCTTTTTACCAAAATATTATTTAAATTCATGTTAAATTATTTTCAAAAATATTTTACTTATTACAATATTATACATAATTTTGCAGAAAGTACTTCAATTAATTTATGTAATCTACTTTGTAATATAATGGAACAATATCAGTTAACTGAACCGCGAAATGAATCATTGATCAATGAAATGTAAAATATTTAGAAAACAGAACAATATTTGAGAAACTGTTTTTTCTCATTGCAATGTAACACACAACTGCATGGAATAAATAAATGTAGTGGAATACGACAAATCTGACACTTTTGGCATCCCGCACAATATTCGAAACGGAAATCGGTTTCACGAAGGATATGCCGCGGAAATTATTCTTCTGCCATGACATCCGCGCGTTGGATGAACGCCAAGTTTGCGGTTTTTTCTCTTCCCTCCCCCCTCCCGCCCCCTGAACGTTTAAGCAAACGAATAAACGCATTCGCGTGTCGACGTCACCATTCTTCTATTTCCTCTCTTTAACGTGTCTCTTTCCGGCTTTGACGGATTTGAAATCAATTTTTTCTTCCCTTCTCAAATCTCAATTTTATTTATTCCCAAACCGTGACATTATTTTTTGGGGGGGTTTTTATTGGATTTTTAGCTATGGAAAAATGAAGTGAAAAAACAAGATTGATACAAGATATAAGTATAATGTATAGAAATTTTTTACTGGTGCAGAAAAATTCTTTCAGTTTTGTTTTCTAGATGATGATTAGAAAAATATTGACTGAAATGTCAGTTAGATATTGATAGGAGCGATGATCTATATTGTGCGCAGTGAACAATGCGAGATGGATAAAGAAAGGAGATCTCAAGTTTTCGAACGTTAGACGGACATAAACAAGCCGAAAAGACAATGGAAGTCCGATCAGAGTATATAGAAGGGTTTTCGATGGCGGTTGTTGTCCTTTGTTTTAAACGAGAAATCGAGGGATGACAATAACTGCCAATCATGTCCGATCGAATCGGAATCTCTCTTGGTGCTCAGCGTTATCGTCCGCATGATCCCCGTCACATTCAACCTCCACCATCGGACTCACCATATCCGAATCACTCGATGGTACTCCGTCGCTTGGAGGCGCTTAATTGCCGAAACAATGGAATTATATTGTACTGGCAGCTCGGCTAGAAATAAAGAGCCACTCGTGTCGTCCCCTGTACGATCCACATCACCCTCCCCCCTTTTTTTAAATTTTTCTATAACACTTTTATTGATATCCGTCAATATATTGAATATCTCAAAATGTATTTGATATCAACATATTATTTTTTTTCCTATCATGAAACGAGTAAATATGCAAATTTATCCCTTTAGGTTTTCTATGTTTTTGGACCCCCCCCCCCTAAAAATGGTAACGTAATTTATCCAAGGCCCCTTTAAATATGAAAAACCAAAGATTATTCCACTTGGAAAATTTTTTAAAATCAGCGGGGAAAAAATAAACTTTCCCTACACGTTATATTTAAACGCAAGCAACACACAAATTGCCTTGTTTTCTCAGCCATAAAAGCTTTCCATTTGTCTCTCTAATAAACGTTTTCTCTTTCTCTCGCGGTGATGGTGAAAAGTTTTGTTCTCGAGGCACACACAGAAGGAGATTTTTCGTTGGTTTGCCACCTTTTGCTCAGCGCACTCGTTAAGTTTTTTTTTAGAGGGGGGAGGGGGAGGGCAAAAAAGCAAAGTCTTGCGGGCGCGATACAGCTAGAAAATTGACTCTTCTCCTGAAACCGGAACTTCCTCGAGACTTGAAACTTTAAAGCAAACGAAAACTGTAAGAGAGAAGCGCGCTTTGGTTTCCTCGCAAAGTTCAAACTTAACTTAAAAGAGAAAGTAGGGGGCGTTGAGGAAGAGAGCTCGGAAAGAAAGTATTCTATATATATATACACTTAAGAATGGTTTTGCAAGCAGAGAATGCGAACCGAGAAAAAAGCACCTTATGCAACCACTAAAGAAGAAAATAAATAATACCAATCCCTTAAGAATGCGAAATTGCTTCAATTTTCAAATTTCCTTTATAAAAAAATTGTTTTCTTTTTTTTTTCAATTTTAAGCAGGCGGTAATTATAAATCTATAAAAATTCCCGTAAAATGGTTTTTGTCGCGCGGGGACGAAATTAGCACAACCTCACACTCCACATTCGGAGAAATATTCCTGTCGCAAATTTCCACCCTCATTCGTCGGTTGCTGATTGCAAGACTTTTTCCTCTGTACCCCATCACACTTTTTTGACATGTAGAGCAAAACCCAACCTGGATTTGAGCTCATCAGCTACCTCCTGGATTCATTAGGACACACTATCCCACACACCACATTTTCACACTTTCTCCCAAAAGAAAAAATTTCCCAAACATAAAAAAGAAACCTACAATTGGATATCTATTTTTGCACAAAAGCCAATTTTCCTGATTGAAAATAATTTCGTTTTGTTGCAGTTTCTGCAATTTATCCAACTTTTTCTTCAAATATTTTACTTTGTTTTCAAAATGTTTATAGAATAGAAAATATTTCTGAATTTTTTTATTAAAAAATATTTTACGGTGTGATTTTGTAATTTCACTTTGAGTTTCGATTCGGTATTGATTTTGACTTTGACATTGACTTTTGAGTTTGACTTTCACTTTGACTTTAACATTCGACTTTTACTTTCACTTAGACTTTAACATTGACATTGACTTTTACTTTCACTTTGAGATTGACTTTTACTTTCACTTTAACATTGACTTTGACTTTGACTCATTCAGAAACTCTTTTCTGGTTTCATGAAATTTCAATTTGTTAAATTCAAAGTGAAAGTAAATGTCAATATTAAAGTGAAAGTCAAAGTCAAAGTCAATGTTAAAGTCAATGTCAAAGTGAAAATCAATGTTAAAGTCAATGTTAAAGTGAAAATCAATATTAAAGTCAATGTCAAAGTGAAAGTAAAAGTCAAAGTTAAAGTCAAAGTCAATTTTAAAGTCAAAATCAATGTTAAAGTCGAAGTGAAAGTCAAAGTGTAAGTCAAAATCAATGTTAAAGTCAAAGTGAAAGTAAAAATCAATGTTAAAGTCAATGTCAAAGTGAAAATCAGTGTTAAAGTCAATGTCAAAGTGAAAGTAAAAGTCAAAGTTAAAGTCAAAGTGAAAGTCAAAGTGAAAGTCAAAGTAAAAATCAATGTTAAAGTCAAAGTGAAAGTAAAAATCAATGTTAAAGTCAATGTCAAAGTGAAAATCAATGTTAAAGTCAATGTCAAAGTGAAAGTCAAAGTCAATGTCAAAGTCAAAGTGGAAGTGAAAATCAATGTTAAATTCAAAGTGAAAGTAAAAATCAATGTTAAAGTCAATTTCAAAGTTGAAGTCAAAGTCAATATCGAATCGAAAATAAAAGTGAAATTACAAAATCGCACCAAAGTTTGAGGCAAGTAGCACCGCAACTTTGGAACCACGAGTCGCAACTAAATTTTATTTTGGCGGAAAACTGAATCGAGAGAGAGAGAGAGAGAGAGTAATTCTTATTAAGTCCTTTCGATTTAAATTTAGAAACTAATTTCAACGCGGTCGTAATTTTCTCTTACCTCGGTCCACTCGTAGACTTGCGAGGAGAGTCTTGAAATTTCGCGCGGCTATTTTAAGGGGTTAGGGGCCAATGAGATAAGAGGTTGGAAGATTTCCTCCTAGTTTCGAGTTCGTCGAGCGGATTAAACGTCACCTTAATTAATCTAGGTTTACTCTTGTCTGGTCCCCACAGGCTTTCCCGCAGACACTCTTGCGACGCTCTTCAATCCTGTCACGTGACGAGAGCGCTCAAAGATGCAAAGGCAGACCTTGCTCTTGATTGTTGCGCAGATATATATATATATATATATATTCGTTATATGCATC
>JUFY01013411.1:0-12513 GCA_001855655.1 Leptopilina clavipes
ATCAGATCTACAATTTAAAAAAAAATTCACCACAAAAGCTCTTCAGATTCTTGAGATATTTATGAAAATGCAATATATATATACACACACACACATACATAATTACTTTTTAAAAAATATGATTTTTGGATTCCTGAGGTCTCAAAACGTAAAGAAAAGTGAAAAAATCAAATTTGAAAATTTTTGGTAAAACAATTCTTCCTCATGAGGAAGCAATATATGAAAATTATTAATTTTTCTTTGAATAGTTCAAGTATGTAATAATAAAATAGCGTTAATTAAACGAAAACACAAAAAAATTTAAATTACGTCTAAAAAGTGACTTTTCTCAAAAGCGAAGTGATCGATTTTCGATTTTTTTCTCTTATTATAATCACTGATATATAAGGAATATATTCTCGTTTATGCGAAAGTGGTGTTCTTTACTGATAAATTACTATTTACAATTTTTTAGTTCCGCTTATAGAGTTTCAAGCATTTTTTTTGTAAATATAACCTTTTTTCCTTATCATTAATTTGTTTTTGTCTTTCTTTTCAAAAATAAACCATGTGAACCCATGCATTTAAATAAAGAATTGTAAATAGTAATTTATCACTAAAGAACACCACTTTCGCATAAATGAGAAAATATTCTTTATTTATCAGTGATTATAATGAGAGAAAAAAAAATAGAAAATCAATTACTTTGCTTTTGAGGAAAGTCACTTTTTAGACGCAATTTCAATTGTTTTTATATTTTTGTTTGATTAACGTTATTTTTTTATTACATATTTGAAATATTCAAGAAAAAGCGAATAATTTTCATATATTATATTATTTATAAACTTCTTGTATAACAGAGAAAAACGTGTTTCAAAAGTCCTCTGCTTATAAAGACGTTAAATTAAAAGAAATCATAACTTTCGTAATTTTTATCAAATAAAAAATTAGGCATTTACTTATTTTTCATGTAGAGTTCGAAAAAAATTGTTTCGACAAAAAAAAAATTTTTGAATGAAAATTTCACGAAGAATGCCCCATATGCGAGAGACAAAAATTATATTATATAAAATTGACCTGGAAATTTCCACACTGTCGGGAAGCGTCCCACAGCAGCCAAGAGGGTACTGTTATAGTTCTCAAAAAAATCTGTGCACGATTCTAATTTCCGATAAACAGATAAACTATTGGAATCAAGTTCAGTAAACCACAAGCGTTGGTAATTCAAAAAGAAACCTTGCAGCAACGCGTATTGCTCGTATCTTAAATTCTGAATTTTCTCTGCATATGCTGCCTCAATATCTTGGGCCGGTAATAATGGCAGCGTCAATAGAAAATGAAGAAATTTTGTAATTTCTTGATCGTTAGCAGTTTCGACGACAAAGTATTCCAATTCATGCTGAATGATCAATTTGTAGACTTCCTGCCAAAATTTGAAAAAAATAACTGAAATTGTAAATGCCACCCTGTTTCTAATCGAATAAATTTTAATTTGATAAAAATCACACTTAAAAAAATTGAAATAGTTTTACCACGTAAATTTTTAACCCGGACGTATGAAAATTTCACAATTTTCATTTTACCAAATTGTCAATTTTCCGAATTGTCACATTACAGAATTGTCATTTTCCCGAATTGTCACTTTACCCAATTGTCATTTTTCCGAATTGACATTTTTCCGAATTGTTAATTCACAAAGTTGTCATATTTCCGAATCTTCGTATTTCCGAAAATGTTGGCGACAATTTCAAAATTCACCAATCACAATTTTTTTTAATAGTTTTTCTTTGGTCTATTTTGAAATTGGCGCCATAATTTTCAGAAAAATGACAATTGAGTAATGTCACAATTAGGAAAAATGACAATTCGGTAAAGTGACAATTCGGAAAAATGAATTTCGGAACATTGACGAATTGTCAATGCCCTTTATAAACAAATTTGATTTTTTCGAAATTAAAATTTTTCTGCATTAAAAACAATGGCGGCATATACAATTTTAGTTACAAGTACCATAATTTATTTATTTTTCGATTTTTTAACTGTCAAACATAACAAATAAATTGAAATTAAAGACGTTTATCCACTGAAATGCAGACCTTAAGAAAAAAATAATTAACATTTAAATAATAGTAATAATATTATTAATTGTATTTTTTGACAAAAGAAATATTAATTTTCAAGAAAAAATTTTTAAATCTACAAAATTTATTTGTTAATACCGTTTGGCTTAAAAGCAATGTTTTCTGTCATATCGCTTCTACCGAATTTTTTTAAATTGATTTAATTTCAATTTAATATTGCTTACTTTCTTCAGAAAATGATTTCCCACAACTTGACCGTGGGGATTTTTGAACAAGCAAGCCGTTTGGAAAATATGGCTATTTGTTTAAAAAAATTTTTTGTATTTCTTTCAACAAATAGCCATATTTTCCAAACGGCTTGCTTGTTTAAAAATCCCCACGGTCAAGTGGTGGAAAATCACTTTCTGAAGAAAATGAGCCATATATTACATTGAAATCAAATCCTTTAAAAAAATTCTGTAGAAGCGATATGACAGAAGACTTTGTTTATAATCAAATTGTATAAACAAATCAAGTTTGTAGTTTTTAAATTTTTTTCATGAAAATTAATATTTCTTCCGTCAGAAAATACCTTTAATAACATTATTACAAATATTTGAATGTTAATTAATTATGTTTTTCTGAAGGTCTGCATTTACGTGGATAAACCACCTTAAAGTAAAAAGAAGTTTTTAAAATTTTGGTATTTTAAATGGAATAATTATTACTGTAAGATAATTAATCTGTGATAATTTGCACAACATGGTTCGCAATAGAGCACTAATGTGTGGAACGATGCCTTCCCAATAAATTTTGGAATGTGTACGACCAGGGTGTCTAACAACTTCCAGAAAAAACTTCCCTGACTATTCCCTGACTTTTCCCTGACTTATACTATAATGAAAAAATGTGTTTATATCAAAAGAAATTTATTTGATATGATTAAAGCCTTTACTTGTCTATTATCTACTAAATACATTTGTATTTGAACCAAATAAATATTTACTGAACCCAAATATTTGATAAATTATTTATTATTTCATTTATTTATTATTAAATTAAAATATTTCTTTTTTTTTGTTTTAATAAAATAAAGTATGAGAATTAAATAACAAATTATTATCCGTATTAAGCAATTTAGTTTATTTAAATAAATAAAATAAATGTATTGTATCAAATAATTTTTTATTTGTAATATCATAAAACGCAAATATATTTCAGTGAAACATTAATCAGTTGTTCCAAATATCCCATTATTTGTGTTTCAAAATTCATTTGTTAGATACAATTAATTATTTACTTGATAAATGAGGGGCTGAGAGCAAAAACGGAATAAGTGTGAACTTAAAAATCCTCTGGTATATCCTGAAACTCGTTGTACGAGAGGCCAACAAACTTCATACTTATTCAGTTTTTGCTCTCAGACATTCAAATATACATGTTGCACATGAATAATAATTGAGTGGAAATGTGTACTTTTAATTCGCATTTGCTTGGAAAAATGTTTTTAAAAAATTTGTTTTAAGCAAAATGTAGTTATTTTAATTAATTGACGAAAAATTATAGAAAATTAAAGAAATTTTCTGACTTTTCCCTGATTTTTCCCTGACTATTTAAATTACCTGACTTTTCCCTCATTTCCCTGGCCGTTAGACACCCTGACGATACATGCCAACGGGGAAGGCATCCTTGAATAAAAAATATACAATCCTAATGGCAAAGATATAGCATTGTCTTGACGAGTGATGCAATTTAATGGCAATTTAAGTATAGAACATCCTACAAACGGGATAAATCAGTCTGTTTGTTTCTATTATCGCAAGGATGGCAGTTTTGAGAAAAGAACATTGAACATGGTTATAGCTTCAACTTACATTTATCATGTAAAAATTTGGTGTACCAATTGCTTTAATAAAGTTAGAAAAAATTGGATATATGAGGGACAAAAAATTATATTTTATATTCTACATTATTTAACTCGGAAATTTCCAGACAGTCGGGAACGTCCAACAACAGACAAGAGAGTTCATTAAAAATGGAGTGTTTTTAACAATTTCAAAAAAGATGAACTTAAAAAATCTTTTTAATTGATGAAAATTCTTGCAAGCATGCTGGCAATATTTTTTGTTTTGCTATAGAGCCAGATATGTAAACAGTGGTAATAATCGGTTTTACAAGTACACCATCGTGGCACAGGCAACATTCGTCTTGTGGAATAATATATATAAACGCACATTATAAATTCTTCTGTACCTTGGGCAAACTAGTTTTGTTTAATCATCGTAAGATACTTTATCAGTGTTATAATTTGCGCAGCATGGCTCGCAACATAGTTTTGTTATTATATCTAATATTAATAAATATTATAAATATTATATCTAATATGTATATATAAATATTTAAGAATGGTTATGAAATAGTGGTGGGTTCCGAGAGGGGTGTTTATAAATATTATGCATTTCTGTGTCACTTAGAAATTATTTTTTTATAATTTAGAAGCACTTAGAATCTGTAGATTCTTTTTCATCATTCACAAAATCTTTTATCATCAAGGGGAGGCTATTTGATTTTAAGCGTGGTTTTCAAAGCGTTATTGATCATTGTTTTCAATTTTGAAACAACAAGGGAATATTTATAAATAATTATAAAAAGTTTACAAAAAATGTATCGGAAACACTTTAATTATTCTAATTACTTATTGCTTTTGTGATGTAGATATTTAAAATTTTTCACAATATTCAAGTTATTTTCTATTTTCTACCAAAGAGTCCAGAAATGTAAGACATTCAAGAATTAATATATTATTAATATGACTTTTAACATATTATATTTCAATTTGTTATGTGGTATATTTTGTCCCCTTTTTCAGAAAAAAGTTCCCCTTTTTTGAGGATAAAAGGGACTGTGATGGCTGAATTAAAAAAAACTTTTTTAGTTATTTTGTTTAATTTTTTAAAAAAATATATAGGGGGACCGAGGAGAGTTGAAATAGAGATGAGTTGAAACAGTGTCGATTTTTCGAAACCCATGACTTTTTACAAAATTCCAAAAACGTAGATTTATTATTTTTTTGATAAGCTACCATATGCATACTTATTCGGCGGGCTGAAAATTTTTTTAAATCTACAAATGACATATGTTCAAAAAATATGGTCAAAAGTAAATTTTTCACAAATATTTCAAAGTTATTTATTCGACACATATTGAATTATTGTTATTGTAACATTACTTTTATTTAGTGTTGGATATTCAAGTTTAATAGCAAAACGTTGATTATTTGTTCAAGTCGCATGTTTTTTTATAAAAAAAATAATTATTTCAACCGATGCATAATAATTGAATAATTAATTAAAGACGATGCACGATTGGCGTTCAATTGCATAGACTTCTTACACATTATTATTATTTACAATAAATAAGAATTAATTTTATTATTTATTTATTACATCTATTTATTTATTTATTTATTGTTAATTGGCTTTTTTCTTGATTGATTCTTAATTTTTTATAAACAGTTTTATACTTGGAGATGTTAGGGAAATACAAAACAATTTTTCTTCTTCTGTTAGGACATGAGGAACACTATTTGTTATTAAAATTTTATAAACAAATAATACAAAAATTTATTAAAAATAACAATTTTCTTAACAAAATTTATTTTTGAGTAATGCATTTTATGAAAAAAAAAATATTTTTAATTTTTGGATTCGTTAACTGGAAGTCAAGAAAACAATTTTTTATTTAAGTCTGCTGTAAAATTCAATTGTTAATAACTTTAACAAAAAAAATTTTTGGTCTAAAAATTTCAGAAATATTTATAATAATTTTTTATTGTAGATCGTGAATACACACTAAAGATTAATAAAAAAAGTCTGATTAGTATTCAAATAAATAATGTTGGTTGTATATTCATTATAAATATTAATTAAAGTAGTAAAATTTGTGTTTCATGTTTTTGTTTTTGATTCATACAGTGTATAAAATTAGTTATTAGATGACGTAGGTTTCATAGAAATAGGACTATTTTTGACTGAGTTACACTTAATTTTGTAAAAAGAGTTTAAACTCTCCTCGGTCTCCCCTAAGTAGTACATGTACGGATATACTTGCAAGTTATTTTTGAATCAAAGATATTGGCAATTAGGAAAAATGTAGACCTTGTATCGGAAAAACCTATTATTTGATTAATTAAATTAATTTAATTTCGAGTTATCAGTACATAGCTGTCATAGAGATTCATTATTTAAATAAATAAATAAATTAATGGAAACGTAATCAGAGGCAATGTTTTTCTTAAAATAAAAAAAAAGCTTAATTATTATTTTTAGTGTACAAAAGCAGCTGAAAATTAAATTAAACGTTTTATACATTATACAAAAATTAACTCCCAGTTTTGTTTGCAATGTTTTATGACATTGAGTTAATCGTGTGATGCATTATAGCATGTTGCCACTGAAAACTTGTGGTTTTACTTTTGTCAACCACTTAGCTATATGATACAATTATACCAGGGACAATATGGGTTCCGAAATAAAAACTTGGTTCAATTATAATACTCAGCAATGTGAGTATGTTGGATTTTTCGTAAAATAAAATAATTGTTTAAACAATTATTTAAACAAAAAATAATAGAAAATTTAGCACAAAATTTTTTGGCTAAATAAATCTTTTTTATCAAACTAAAATGCAAATAGTTGAAAACTTGATGCATATAAAAAGTGTCGATTTGTAAATGTGATTTCCATGAGTGTAGAAAAAACACTTTTAATTTAAGAGAGGCGGTAAAATATAAATTCTAAGCAATTCTGAAAATTTAACTAAATATAAATGGACAAGATTGTGAAAAAATAAATAAATTTACGGGTACCTCTTGATAGTGGTAGAGACTTCCCGAAATCGTCGCCGCTGGGAACATTTGCCGCACACTGGTCTCCATACTGCGCGAAAAATTGGTCATCACTGAATTTATCTTGAACTCGGGAATGATGCTCCTGATCTTTTCAAAGACTGCTGTGTAGGCTTCGGTTGTCGTGTTACTCATGATCACATGGGAACAAGGAACCAACTAAACACAAATAATATATAACATTAAGTCAAACCCCTGAAAATTATCTGAGAGTGGTGGCCGGCATATTACAAAAAAGAACTAGATGAATTTGTTTATTTGCTTTTTTAAAAATTTTTATTTATTAATTTTTAAAAAAATTTTTTTGAATTAAGTAGTTTATTTATTATAATATATATTTTTATAACAACTGAAATTCTTCTAGTTTCACATAATATTAAAACTTACGATTCTTTAAAAAAATGGCAGCAACCACTCTCAGATGACTTTAATATACTCAGATATTTTAATAATTAAACTTACATATCCATTTTTGACGCTTATGATTGATAGCAATTGTTTGCACCAAGCAGAAGAAGGTATCGCCGTGGTTGACACGTTGAAGACGAAGTTGCCGATTTCGAGAAGTTCTCGCGAAAATTCAGGATCCATTATTATAGCACACGAAAAATCATCTCCCGAGACCAAGTTGTAGTCGAGATTTGCATTTTTAAAATTTTTCAAATTCGGATAGTTGCCGTTGTTCAAAATCTCTGTGAATTCAAGTAAACTTGACGGTATCTCTTGCGGAACGTTGTTGTTGAGCCAATTGTTCATTTGCCCTCGAACTCTATCAAACTCTACATCAATAGCAGCAGTTGGATGCCTAAAAATGTCAAATGCATGTAAAACATATTAACTAATCAGCTTAGGATTAATCAATTGTCAATTGATAGTTTGAAATTTTTGTTTTCATTATTACACATCTAGAAATAATGAGAATAGTGGTTTACAAAATATTTAAAAGTGGGGCTCATAAAATTTGTTATTTAAGGGTAGAGACCGGTGAAATTTCAACCCATCTAAATTTTTGTTGTTTATGAGTGGTCAATTTTTTTCTGACAAATTTGAGTATTTAAAATTATATTTTATATTTTCAATTTTTAAGGCAAACCAAAAGCTTTCATTTACTTTTTTTGTTCTATATATTACATTTGTACATTTTAAAAAAAAGGCCGTTTGTAGTTTGGACAAAATTTGTATTTTATAAATTTATACTTACAATTGAATGATATTATTAAAAATTTCTCGACTGGATTCAGGTTGCGTGATTCTCGAGAGATACAATTCTCGCCTGAGTGACAATATTTCTTCTTCATGCAAATTTGGTTCGTGGGAATGCGGAACGCTGACGCAAAAGTTGCCATTTCTTCTAATGACACCTCGTCCTGGACAACTTCTTAAACGATGAAATTTACACATGAGGTACCTAAAGTGGAGATGTAAAATAATAAATAAGAATAAAAAATATATACGATCAGCATTGCCACCAAAATTTAATTTTGTTTTTCCCCGACCCGTGGCAATCCTGTATAAAATATGTATACCACACAAAATTTTTATCAAATCTAAAATTTTATACTGTTAAAGTGTTGTTAATTTATTTGTTTAAAAAAACTTACTGAATTTAATATTAGTTAATTTATAATTAAAAAACAAGTCCACGAAAGGCAGTAAATGAAAAAAGTAAATAAATAATAAAAATTTATTTAAAAATTATTTATCTAATAAATAAAATATGTATTAACATTTTTTAAAAGAGATTTTTAAGGGGAGGGACCGATGAAATTGCAACCCATCTAAATTTTTGTTGTTTATGGGTGGTCAATTTTTTTCTGACAAATTTGAATTTTCAAAATTATAACATACTTCGGAAAATGGAAAAAAATTAATTTCTTGATAATTTTTTAATTCAAAATCAAAATTTTCAAAAAATAAAAATTTGAACGACTCTCGCAATTTTTATTAATTTTCATTGCCGATTTTTTTATACGCTTGTTTAATGATTTTGAATAATCAATTATATGAATTTTCAAAAATTTTAATTTTTTCAAAAAATCAAATTTTTTGAAAAATAAAAAAAATTGTAAATCATTTAAAAAATACTTTTTTAAATTTTTTATAGTGTAATATGTTTGAGGTACTAAAAAAATGTAAAAAAAATTGTTACCCATAAAAAAGCTCAATTTTGATTAGCTTAAATTTTACTGGTAATACTTTGAAAATTAAACTTCTTCCACATTTTTCATTGTATTTTGCTCCCGAATTTATTATAGCTTTTTTATACGATTCTGAACAATCAACCGTATGGATTTTGAGAAATTTCAATTTTTGCGAAAAATAAAATTTCGAAAATGGTCAAAAATTTTTTTTTTGAAATTTTAATAATATAGAATAAATTTAGATCCTAAATAACGCCAGAAAAAAATTTAACGACCCTCAACAACGTAAATATCGAACGGTTGAAAATTCACCGGTCCCTCTTCTTAAAGCAACGAACGTACGTAATGCCGTTTTTCTTCTTATTCTGGAAGTAATAGTGCCCGTCTTCCGATCGGTAAATGTTTTTCAATGGTCCAACGTCTCGAAAGTTGGCTTGTCTAACGACAATGCCGTTAGGGGGGGCGGGACGATTTTCGTCCGCTCCTCCTTGATCCTCCATCTTTTTTTTCCTCTCGCTATTTAGTTAATAGCATATAGGCAAAAAACAAAACAAGATTAGACAAAAAAAAAGATACCAAAAAACCTCAAGATTATTATTAACTTTTTCCGCCTTGAATAAAAAAAAACCATTATTCAATCGTTTTTCACCGATTGACCAGTTCAAAGTATAACTGACAATTTTCAATATTATAATTACTGAAATTAAATATTATTTTTAACTGGCCAATCATTGAATAACTCAAAATTCATTCGCTTTTAACTCATTTCCTAAGAAATTTGACTGAATGAAAATTGGAAGATCGAGTTACTGTAAAATCAGTGTATTTTCACTGCTTAATTTTTAGAGAGTAAAATGGAAATTTTTCGAAAAAAAATTTTTCCACGTGCTTTTTGTTAATTCCAAATTAAACTAAATCAAAATAAAATGTTACCTATCACTTTTTATGTACGCAATAAATTAATATATACAGAATGAATACCCTGCCAATGCAAATGTGCGAAAAGTATAATTTATTATTATATTTATACAGGGCTGCAATGATTTAAATCACGATTTAAATTATGATTTAAATCAACCACAATGAACAAAATAACCAAGTTTTTCAGGTCAGTTTTAAAATCCCGGTTAAATTTCCCTGTTTTTTTTGCTGGTCAACAACGCTACTTTGTTAAATATAATCAATTAAAATAGTTAAAAATATTAATGAAATCAAACAAATAATGTTACCTGTGATTTTTAACTAATTCATATTTGGAGAGTGACAAAACTGAAAAGGTTTTAAAGATAGAATATTTTGAATTTAATTAATTAAATAAATTTTATAATGGTTTACAATTTTTTATTAAAAACGAATTATTTATATTATAAAATTTATCGTTTATGATATTTATTTAAAAAAACAAAGTATTTAGAAAGTTATAGAAATAAAAATATGAAAAAAGTTTGTGTAAATAAAAAGGTTTGACTTAAATAAAAAAAATCCGATTTAAATAAAAAAAAATCGGATTAAAAAATTTTTTTTTTTAAATCATGATTTTTATCAGCCCTGTAATTATGACTGTTATATTAAAATTTAACCTCAGTAATTTTAAAGAAAAACTTTTATGTGTTTAATCGCAAACTACATATATATATATTTGACCTTGAAACCTTTGACCTGGAGAAATGCTCGCAATTTCGGATGACACGTGTTTGTATAATTGCAAGAGAAATTTTAATACTTAAAGAAAATGGTATATTTGACATATTTTTGTAATTTAAAGAAATACGCGAAATTAATATACACATTAAAATGTAAATTTTGCCAAAATAAAAAATTTCGTTAAATTCAAATTGAACTATATAAATAAAAATAAAATGTTTACCCATCACCCATCACAACAAATTTAGTATACAGAATGAATTTTTCATAATATCTTGTCAATGTAAATAATGTGTGAAGAGTATATAATCATTTTAATTATTTCTGTTATTAAAATTAAATCGAAGGAACTTGACGGAAAAAGTTTTTTGTGTGCGTTTAATCCACATAATCGAAAACTGTATATGTGACTGTGACCTTCAAACCTGTGAGGTTTGACCTTTGCATAAATGCGCAATTTTGTGTGACACGTGTTTATATAGTTATAGAGAAATTTCACTAATTCCAATAGTAAATTGTATATTGACATATTTTTGCGTATTGAACAGTACGTAAAATTAATACACACACTAAAATGGAAATTTTTCGACAAAAAGAATTTGCACGTGTTTTTCGGTAAATCAAAATTGAACTAAATACAAATAATACGTTTACCCGCATCACTTTTTATACGCAATAAAATGTGCGAGAATATTAGTAAAATTGAACCTATAAGTAAAAGAAAAGCAAAGGCTAATTTAATTCTACACTGTGTTTCATCAAAAGACGCGTTGCGATTTTCATTTTGAAATTCGTTTGTGAAATGAAAATTATACCCCAGGGTATAATTTAATAAAATTCAATAAATTTAATAAATAGACATAAAATAGACAATAAATAGACACATAAATAGACAAATTTAATAACGACATACCTCGGTAAACGATGCGAATGCTCAAAATTGGAAAATTGCACCTCTTCTCCTCGACACGTGGGACACTATCACCAACTATCACGTTCACTTATTGTTGCCCGACTTGCAGGAATAATGGACGCCTGTCACAGAGCTGGCGGCAAACGATGTTGATGCGGCGCATCTTCCGCTGCTCAGGTCACGTGACATCCTATTCCATTGGTTGGAAATGGCGCGCGTTTTGAAAAAGACGACGCTGACTGGTCCATCTTTCGACACGACCACGTGTGGGAGAAAATATATACATGTATACGAATATGGACTGACTTTTGGGAGAAAAAAGGCTTTCTCCTATTTTCCTCCTTTTCTCCACCCGTCCCTCTACCCGACAAATTAATCCTACTACATTATAAATAGTCTTTTTTCAAGGACGTAACATAATTTAGGATAGATGATTTTTAATTTATAAAAACTCGTGTTTATCTGGTTTATATTAAGTAAAATATTAAAAAGGCTAGTAAAAATAACAATTGTGGAAAATAGTATTTTAACTGAATACATTTTTTCTAAATTAACATTTGACTGAATAAATAGTGTGGCATAAGAACTTCATTTAATACAAGTACAATTTGTGGTTAATTAAAAAATTCTTTTTTGAGTAAATAAAACCCAAGGCATATAAAATTTATACTATATAATTCAATTTTTAATCGTAAAATTATTTAAATGAATTTTAATTTTTCGACATCGTATTTTATCATACAATTATTGTTCATTTATTCTCACACTAATTGAGAATATATGCTCCAGAGTATATTTATTAAGATAAAATTGAAAATGTCAAAATCTATGTTTAATAAAAGATTTTTTTTGTTTTATGTGGCATTAAAA
>JUFY01013446.1:5735-17799 GCA_001855655.1 Leptopilina clavipes
AAATGTGTCAGTTAAACTAATTAACTTTAGTATCTGATGATGATTTACTGAAAGACAAAAAATGAAACACTTTTTCAAACTATTTCTATAGAATCATAATGAATGAAATAATTAATTTTTCTGAATTAAAATTAACAAAAAAAAATTATACGATATTTTAGGGAAAAATATTTTTAGTAATTAATTTTCTATCGAATAACTGATTAATGTTTCCTTTTTTGTTGAATAAAAATATAATTTTCATACTTCAATGGTTACATATATATATAAACAGAAAATTTAAATATGATCTGATTCTATATAACTTAATAAAGTTCAATTAATGTTTTAGTGATGTGTAATTAACATGAATTATTTTAGAAATTTATAAACTTCTGTCCACCTAATTATGCCACAATTCATCACTGTACTATATTTTTAAATAATTATTTTTAAATTTTAACCCACAAGATTATTGATGAATATTTTCATTTTTTCTTGATAAAAAGTTTTAGGCAAATATATATTTTTTTTTCTTAATGAAAATTATAATTGTTTTTGCTTAAGTGAGTCACATTATGATAATTTTTTTTTAATGTAGAATAGGGGTGGAGTGTCAAATAGGGGAAGGGGGTGGAAGTGACGATTGGCCAGCAGGATATCACGGAAATTATCGTGAAAGTTCATCGATCGAGTACGACTGGAGAATAACAGTTGGAAATGCTGGCTAGGCTTTAGTATAGGTTAGGTAGGGTGCTTAGGTGTTACAATGATTATCCGAGAGGGACAGCGAAAGGTAATTATGCCCGATAGAATCAGCGAGTGAGAATGAGACAGACATATACTTTACGTCGACGAATAAACAGAGATGAAGATAGTCGCCGACCCGACATACCCGACAAGGACACACAATCCTCGTAATTACCTTGAAGTGAGCTGCCTTCGACTTCCAAAGCCGTCGAAACTTTGTAATAAATAGTGTTTCTCTGCAATTGGATTTTCTTAAAGGTACAAACTGACACCCTTAATTACCCAATCAACACTCACTATTTTTTTTTTAGGGGTTTTTCTCGAATGAAGAAAAAATATTGTCGATTTTTGACATTCAGTATTTTTTTTTTATGAAATCAGGAATAGATCAATAGAGAGGAAAAGATTAATTCTTTGGAAAAAGTAATGACTTCTTATTTAGTTGATATTTAAAATTATGTTTGGTTATGTAGTGTAGAATGGTGGAAAAAATAGGGAATCCCCGTCTTGCAACGCCATCAAGACAGAACAAGAGTGGCGCCAAATTTTAAAAATTGAAATTAGTTTTTATTATCTTTGATTATTATCATTTGTTATCATTTAAATATTATTGTACAATTTAACATTGGCAGATAATTATTTCTGTTTATCTTATTAATTTATTCCGTCCTTTATAAAAATCGAGAGAATTAAATATCAAAAGTGAGAAAATTTAAAATTAAGCACTGTGGAGAATATTCAGAAATTCAGGGGAACCACCATAATGGACAGCGCCCTCATTGACAAACGAAAGTAGCGCCAAATTTAAAAACCAAAATCAGTATATTTATTCTTATAACATGAATAATTGAAAATAATATAAAATATGAATTAGGAAATAATTCTTTGTAAACAGTACTTATCAAAATTTGCATAATTTATTTTTAGTTTAAATTACTTTCTTTCCAATTGGAAATAATTTTACTCAGTTTTTAGAATAGTTCAAAAAGATTTAAAATTTAATTCTCTTTCCTGGTATTCCTAACTCAGGTGAGAAATGATTTAAATTTTTTTTTCGAAACTGCATACATGAAATGATTTATTTTATACTTCTTTGGTGAATTAGCGCTTTTTGCGAAACAATAGGAAAACTTTCAAGGTCTCTCAACGGGATATTATAAAATGTTAAATGAAAGCACGTGTAAACGTATTGTATATATAATCTATCTGGAGGTAATTAAAGTTGATGAGTTTGGGATAAGATTTAATCCATAATCTATTTCCGTAATAAGGAATCTCTAATGAGCTAAAGTGGATAAGGAGTGGCGAGAGAGAGAGAGAGAGAGAGAGAGAGAGAGAGAGAGAGATTACGTATGGCTATAAGACAGACCTCGTGGCATGGAATTGGATCGAGAGGGGAATGTTGCGAAAACATCGATGCTGGAACGTGGGGAAGAGAGGAAGATCGCGAGGGAGTTTAGAGAAGGGAGTTAATTAAGCTGCGTCCTAATATAACTTCTCCTCATGCGCGGCAAGTTATCGAGAATTATTCTACAAATGTGCCCGACCTCAAAGACAATGCCATTTATTGTCATGGAAAATTTATTTTCCTTTCTTTCAATTACCCATTAAATCAATCCATCAAATTATTTATTTCAAATTAATTATTCTCCATGTTTAATTAAATTTTCTTCTTGAAAATATTTTTGGTTTTTTTAAGAACCAAAATAATTAATTTCCTTTTTTTATTTGATATTTAGAATCGAACGACATTGACAACGAATTAATTTGGCATTTTAATTACAGTCATCTCTGTAACTAAATATATATATAGATATAGATATAATTATCAGAACATCTGTTTAGTGTTCTGTTATCCATTACAGAACATTTGATTGAAGAGCGCGTAATGTTAATTATCTTTGCTCAGTAAATTTAACACTTGAGCAAAGTTTCATTGATAATTCTTTATCAATATATCGAGGGTAAGAGTTTGATTATTTGTGACATAATTAATAAATTCGAGATGTATATTAATATTAAACATTATGATTATATTACTGTAATGCACTTGAACAATTAAACTGAGTGATTACAATTCAATTATTACATAATGTATCAAGGATATAATTAATTTAATGTTAATATAAATATTGGAAATGTTTAATATTGATTTTACTGTAGCGATAAATATGATTGACAAATAAAATAATGAATAATTGGGATGTTCAGGAGGGGGGATTTGCAAAAATTCGAAGACAAGATACTTGGTTATTATACATTTGCCGCTTTGGTCATTATGATCGTTACGGTAATTATGCGCTGACGTTTTCCTATGTGTGCGTGTAGAGAGACCAGTCACCGTGAAGACTTCCCAGAAGCCATCAGTGCGACCGACCACTCGACACGTTAAGAGATATCTACTTGCCGCGGCTCATCCAAGAGGAATAAATTATTATTATTGCGCCGTTAAATCCGTCCAATCTTTACTCCCTAGATGGATTTTAATATGAGAACATATATGCGCGCTTTTGCTATAAACTTTTGCTATTAGTTCTCCTTGTAATATAACCAATTGCTTCTTAGAATGTAACTCTCAATCTCCTTGGTTCATATTATTAGTCATATTAGAAATTATGATCAATCAATCACATTAAGATCGATGTATTTCTCATAAACAATTATTGTCCATCTAGGAAATTATTACATTGAGACGGAAAATTATTCAAAACAAGCAATTTTCACCAAACTGTTTGGATAGAAATTTATTTTTAACCCATAAGAAGTAAAAGAAAAAAAATTATACATAAGAAGTAAAAAAAAAAAAAATTATAGTCCGCCCAGTGGGATGATAATAATCTATATATAAATATTCGACAGAAATTAATTTAAAATTTTTGTTGAATGTAATTCATGTACAGTGTCTCTTCTAAGAAAGCTTGTAGTGTTCATGTCGACCGTTTTCCACACAGTCCTTGAGTTATACAATTCTGAAGCCAAGTAGAATCATTAGCGAATGCCTCGGTGTTAATGAGCGTAATTCCAGATATTCCGGCGATACTATACAATATCCATGAGCCACAGTGATGATCCCTCTCTACTTCATTCAGTCGATGAGAATCCGCATGTCCAAGCTTCTATTAGCGACATAAATTCCACATAATACCCTAGAACTCAAATTGATGAGCATCAGATCGAAACAGTCTGATAAAGATGAAATCACCAAATTAGCTCAATTAAACGATAACACATTTTCATTATTTGTAACACAGAAAAATTTGTTACAATCTTTTTTTTTTAGTTCGTTAACTAATTTAGTTGAATAAATTTTACATTACTTACTTTTTATTTCCAATTTTTGCAGAATTGGAAATTCACACTATATTCAGTTATTATTTCTTGTATTTTTAATTGACGTTTAATAGCTATAGGGCTTCAAGAAATTTACTGATTAATCAGTAATTTTTAACTGATCAGTACCTGATTATTAATTGATTTAAATGACTAATTGGTTATTTGAGTGATTAATCAGTCATTAAACTGATTAATAAATTAATATTACCTGATTATAAATCAATTTAACCGAAGAATCAGTGAATTTAACTGATATTACCTGATTATAAGTTTATAACACTGATTAATCAGTGACTTTAAAAGATAATAACTTTATTATCAATTGATTTTAGTGGTTAATCAGTAACGTTCACTAATAATTATCTCACTATCAATTGACTTAAGCGATTAATTTGTAATTCTAACTAATAAGTATCTTATGAATAATTTTTTTGAGTGATTAATCAGTGATTTTAACTCTTTAATACCTAAATATCAATTGATTTAAGTGATTTATCAGTGATTTAAGTAATCAATACATGATTTCAGTAATGAATCAATGATGTATGAGCTTTATCAGTGATTTTAACTGATAAATACCTAATTAACAATTGACTTTAGTAAGTAGTTTGTGATTTTAATTCTTAAGTATCTAACTATCAATTCGTTTGAGTAATTTATCAGTGATTCAAAGAAAAAAACAATGATTTAAGGAATATATTAATGATTTGAGGAATAAATCAATGATTTGAGGAATAAATCAATGATTTAAGGAATAAATCAATGATTTAAGGACTTAATCAATGATTTAATTAATGTCTCAATGATGTCAGTGATTAATCAGTGATTTTAACTGATAAGTACCTAATTACAAATTGACTTAAGTGATTAAATTGTGGTTTTAACTGATAAGCATCTGAATTATAATTAATTCAATTGCTTAATCAGTGATATTAGCTGATAAGTATCTGATTATAAATTAACTTAAGTGATTAATTTGTGATTTTAGCTATTGGACATTGATTATTAATTAATTTAATTGCTTTATCAGTGATTTTATCTCTAAAGTACCTCATTATCAAATGATTTAAGTAATTTATCAGTGATTTTAGTGATTTAGGTGAATAATCAATGGTTTAAATAATTAATTAGTAATTATAACTGATGGGTACCTGATGATTATGGGTACCTGATTAAAATGATTAATCAATTATTTAAGTGATTTATCAGGATTAAAATGTTTAATCAATTATTTAAGTGATTAATCAGTTATTTTACTGATAAGTGCCTGATTATCAGTTGGTTTCACTGATTTATTATTTATAACTGATAATTACCTGATTACAAGTTTGTCCCACTGATTAATCATTGCAGTAACTGATAATTACTTGATTATCAGTTCGTCCCACTGATTAATCATTGTAGTAACTGATAATTACTTGATTATCAGTTCGTCCCACTGATTAATCATTGCAGTAACTGATAAGTACCTGATTATCAGTTCGTTCCACTGATTAATCATTGCAGTAACTGATAAGTACCTGATTATCAGTTCGTTCCACTGATTAATCATTGCAGTAACTGATAAATGCTTAATTATTAACAGATTTAACTGTACTATTACTTTTATTGTTGACTTAAGTGATAAGTATCTAATTATCAATTGATTTAAATGATTAATCAGTGATTAGTACCTGATTGCATAAAGACACTAACTGTTTAGTCAAATATTTGTACTGGGCGTCACTTGCTTTTTTGTGATTTATTAGTCAATAAATCCTAATTAATCTGATTAATCAACTAATAAGGAGTCGTATTAATAAGGAATTTATGTCTATCTTATTAAAATGATGATTCAATGATTGACAATGCTAGCAGATTTTCAATGAGGAATCATATTTGATAATTAATCAAGAATGATTACGAGCATGATGACAATGATTCAGATCTTGCTTCAACAATTAATCAGTGGTTTCAGGAAGGTTATAATGATCAATCTGCGCGTGATTTTAACAAAGGTCGAATGATTTAACAATGTTTTCCTCTTGATGTCACTAATTTTGATAATCAGTAATTTTAGAACGATGTCGTTTGATTAATCAGGAGTAATTTCTAGCGAAATACAGGTATTAATTAGTTTTGATAAAAAAAGAAAACATAAATCTTTTAGCTTTGTTTCGCTAAATTATTGTCCTCTTTGACAATAAAGGAGTTTTGGTTCCATTTAGGGAGGGAAATTTCTAATCCTTGACACGCGAGTAAAATCGTATTAGGTAACTCCACCTCTTTGATTTTTGAGGACCCTTTTTACATATACAGGACTCGGGCGCAACAAAGTCTTGAACGTAAGAACCCTTGGTGGCTTTTCCTTCGTCTTCCTTCTTCACCTTGTCGTACTCGCCAGTGCGTTGCTTTGTTGACGCTGAAAGCAAAAGCGTGGCAAAGACGAGGAATGTTGCCAGAGCACTTTGTCAGATTTTACACCATCGTCGAGGTTACATAGTCGATCTAATAAAGGCTCTCTCTCTCTCTCAACGACGCGCGGCGCTCGCAGTACTTGCGCTCTTTGATGTCTTCGTTAGTCAGCGGCAAGTGACTTTATCTTTTAATATGCAGTTTGTATACGTCAAGCTTCGTGCGTTACCGACTATAATGCAATACATTCAATAATAATTTTATGCTAAAAGCACCCTTCGCATGTATATACATATTCCACATGGTTGTAAAATTTTACCGCCAAAAAAAAAACAAATCATCTCATATTTTTTAATTTTTAATAATTATTTCCGTGAATTATAAATTATTAATAATTATTATTATCATCGGCAAATATCATTTTCGCTAATTAATTTGAATTGTAATTAACATCACTAATGAATAATAATTAATTAATATAATTTGTCGAATGGAAACTGAAATGATCTCTAAGAGTTGAATAAGTATAGAGAGATTTTTGGAATTGAAATTTACCTTTGACTGTATAATAAGGAGAAATGGAGAGGGAGAGAGAGAGAGTACTGGGAAAATCGATTGCTTATGCTATTGTAATTTCTAACCACCAATTGCTAATTACTAAGCCCTAATCCAGGATGGAAAGGGTTAGGATAACAGAAGCGGAGAGACCAGAATGACACTCTTGGTAATCCCCTGGTTGCCTTTCCTCCCTTACCCCGCGTTCACTACTATCCGAAACGAATTCATCGAGCAATTGCGCCACGTTACCTCGGTACTATCGATCATTCGGCAGGTCTCATAATTAGCAATTAACTATATCCATTAGTCACTAATATAATTACCGCACGCTACTCTGAACGCCTAACCTGGCGTCAGCTTCCTACGCCGACTATCAGCTCGTAGAGGCTGATTTTCATGGCATTAGTAGGTACATGACGATAATTATTCGATCGATTATTTGCCCACAGTCAAGGCTGGAAGGGTTGGGAGGGAGGGGAAGAAGAAAAAAGTATCACGAATCACTTTTTAACCTTTACCCCTTTCTAGCCGGCCTATTTTCCATTTAAATCGTGGATTTACTTTGAAAAATAGAATCATACTTTTGTTAGTAGTTTGCCTATTTTTGGGCTTGTTTGACTAATGACTAATGATTTTGACTAATGTTTTGACTAATGATATTGATCAGTAGTTTCAGTGAAGATCTGTTGATCAATTGATAACTTCAGTGCTGTTAATCAGTAATGTTTTTTGATAGATCTAATGACTTTTTGATTGATTTACTGACTAGTCAGGATGTCAGGAATAATAAGTCTGGTTCTCCTGATCCATGATTTGCACTAATTGATTAACACTGATTAATTATTTAACTGATTATCCAGAAACTTGTTCGATTGAACAATGATTTCCACTGATCAATCAAGTAATTAACTAATTAATTACATATTTAACTGATTACCCTGAAACTTGATTAATTTATAAATGGTTTTTTCTGATCAATCAAGGAATCAACTGATGAATTAAATATTCGACTGTTCATTCAAGGACTTGATAGATTAATCAATGATTTTCACTGATAAATCAGTTGCCTCACACATTCATCAGTTATTGAACTGACTATTTAGCGACTTGACTGATTCATCAATGATTTCCACTGATAAATCAGTTGCCTCACACATTCATCAGTTATTGAACGGACTATTTAGCGACTTGACTGATTCATCAATGATTTTCAATGATAAATCAGTTGACTCACACATTCATCAATTATTGAACTGACTATTTAGCGACTTGACTGATTAATCAATGATTTTCAATGATAAATCAGTTGCCTCGCACATTCATCAGTTATTGAACTGACTATTTAGCGACTTGACTGATTAATCAATGATTTTCAATGATAAATCAGTTGCCTCATACATTCATCAATTATTGAACTGACTATTTAGCGACTTGACTGATTAATCAATGCTTTCACTAATCAGTTAATTATTTAACTGATCAATCTAATATATAACAAATTCCTCATCTGTTTAATCAGTAGTTTTCACTGATAGATCAATTATTCTACTAATTAATTAATTATTTACATATGTACCTGTTTCCTTAGCGACTTGATTAATAAATCAACAGTTTTTACTGATAAATCAATTATTTAACTGATTAATTAAATATTCAACTAATCACTTAGCGACTTGATTAGTAATTCAATTATTTCTACTGATGAATTAAATATTTAGCGGATTATTTTAATATTTAACTGATCATTGAACAACTTGATTAAAATTCAATGGTTTTCACTGATGAATTAATTAGTTACCTGATTACTCAGCGGTTTGATTGATTGATGAATGGTTTTCACTGATAAATCATTGATTTTATTGACCAATTTAATATATATTTATTAGATGACCCAGGGGTTTGATTGATTGATCAGTGGTTTTCAGTGATAAATCATTAATTTAACTGATCACTAAGCGACTTTATTAATAACTAAACAATGGTTTTCACTGATAGATCGAATATTTTATTGATAGATCAATTATTTCACTACCAAATCAATTATTTAACTGATTACCTAGCTGTTTAGTTGATTAATCAATGGTTTTCAATGATAAATCATTGATTTGACTGATAGATTAACAATTTTACTGATTACTTAGGGACTTGATTAATTATTACTAAATGGTTTTCACTGATCAACGTTTATTAAACTGATTAATCAATTATTCTATCAAACAATTATATGTGTTAATATAGTTAATCAATTATTTTACCAATTAATTAATGATTAATGGTTATTATGATTGATGATTAATGATTATTTAATGACTTGCACTGATTAATCGATGACTTAAATTGAATAATCAAGAATATAAACTAAATGATTAAATGTTTCAACTGATTAATAAAATTTTTAACTAATTATTCAAGAACTCCTTTGATTAAATTTCATTGATTAAATTCCATTGTTTAATTATTGCTCCAGTCAGAAATAAACGGATTAATTCTGATTCATCATTGAGAAATTGTAAAAATTAAAAATATTTAAAAAATAAAATCAATTAATCAATAGAGAAAATGTTGAAAATAGGAAAAATTTAAAATAAGAAAATATGTAATAGAAATTGTAAATTGTAAAAGTTTGATATGAAAATTATTATAATGAACTTTAAAAACTGAAATCGTTTCTTTGAGGATTCGAAGAACAAGTTTGGTCTCGCACCTTGTTAGATTATACGAAAGGGGTGCGGTGGCGGGATTGCGATCAGCACGGCGCCAACGCGCGTAACACCAGAATCCAAACTTTCAAGTAATTATTATTATAGCCAGATTCGCTATAACCTTATAACCCTTGATTATGGCCATTATACAAACTGTCGGGTAAATATAAGAAGGTAGGGCTGGTAGTTAGAATTAGTGGGCCAGGATCGGCCTAGAACCAACTTGGATATCGCTGATTGCAGAATCAGAATTTATATGGTTCCTCGCACGCGAGCCACACCAGTTGTTCTCAACCATTTATCCTATAATATTCCCGCCAACTTAAATCGATCACATATTTTACTCAAATGAAAACAATAATGAATAAATATTGAAAATTCGGTGAATAATAATTATGATAATATTCATTGATGGAAAAATTAACGGGAATTGCGACATATTTATAGAGAGAGAGAGAGAGAGAGTAAATCTTAATTTCCTGAGTTGTGAATCAATGTCAGACAACTATCGGCGCTGAGTTTATCGTGGGATTTTCTTAGAATTCCGAAATCCGTGCGATCTGTTCGATTCACTTATGCATATGTAAGAGCCGTGCCTGGCACTCGATTTGATGAAATTTCCAACATTAATTGTATCACAATGGTAATTGAATCTGTGGAGCGCCGTCTATTTGAACAATAGTTGGTTATATTATGTAGATTTCCGTCGTAGCCTTCGCAATCCTCCCTCTTCTTCCGCCCCACTACTATACCATTCTCCCATCTATACCATTTCACTGATGCTTACCACAGGAGCGAGGGCTTGGTCTGTTTAAACACAGACGATATCAGAACTACCAGAACTAACGTACAGAGTTTCTCACCTCAACTCTACGCTCGCCATTATCATAATTGCATGAACTATACCATCGTCCAAAACTCCACTGACCCATCTGCGCGCAAAGACCTTTGATTTAAGAGTTGAATCACTTTATCAAGTTTCAACGGAAGCAAATTGAAGCCATCTCTTGAATTTATTTTACATTCCCTAGAGACATGTTTAGATATTAATAATATGGAGTATTCTTCCGAAAGATGATATATTTCATTTGATCAATCAACAGGATTCCAATGATTGATATTGTTCGTGTAATAGTCCTGATCTGATATAACGATCAAGTGTTTAAAGCTGTTTCAATTTCAATGATTTTTAATCAATTTAGATTTTATTTTAATCATCTTGGTAATGTTTTTTATATTTTTTATCTTCTTTTGATCCTCTGGATTTTCTTTTGATCATCTCGGTAATTTTTTGCATATTTTGATCCATTATTGATCCTTTTTAAAATTTTTTAAATGTTTTTAATCCTTTTCTGATCTTATCGGTAATATTCTTCATATTTTTTATTCCTTTTTGATCCTCTTGATAGTTTTTTAAATATTTTTGATCCTCTTGATTTTATTTTTATCATTTCGATAATTCTTTTCATATTTTTGATCCATTATTGGTCCTTTTTAAAATTTTTAAAATGTTTTTGATCCTCTTCTGATTCTCTTGCTAATTTTCTAAATATTTTTGATCCTCTTTTGATCCTTTAGATCTTCTTCTGATTGTCTCGGTAATTTTCATTATATTTTTCATTCATCATTGATTCTTTTTGTAATTTTATTAATATTTTTGATCCTCTTTTGATCCTCTGGATTTTCTTTTGATCATCTCGGTAATTTTTTGCATATTTTGATCCATTATTGATCCTTTTTAAAATTTTTTAAATGTTTTTGATCCTTTTCTAATCCTCTCGGTAATATTCTTCATATATTTTATTCCTTTTTGATCCTCTTGGTAATTTTTTAAATATTTTTGATCCTCTTGATTTTATTTTTATCATCTCGATAATTTTTTTTCATATTTTTGATTCATTATTGGTCCCTTTTAAAATGTTTTTAAATGTTTTTGATCCTCTTCTGAACCTCTTGCTAATTTTTGAAATATTTTTCATCCTCTTTTGATCCTCTAGATCGTTTTCTGATTGTCTCGGTAATTTTCATTATATTTTTGATTCACCATTGATTCTTTTTGTAATTCTATTAATGTTTTTGATCCTCTTGATCTTCTTTTAATCGTCTCGATAATTTTTTTCATATTTTTGATCCTCTATTGATCCTCTAGATCTTCTTTTCATCGTCTCAATAATTTTATCCATACTTTTGATCGTCTTTTGATCTTTTTCATCTTCTTTTGATCTTTTCGGTAATTTTTAAAATATTTTTGATCCTTTTCTGAGCCTCTTAGTAATTTTCTTCATATTTTTCCATCATCTTGATCTTCTTTTTAACGTCTCGGTATATATTATATATATATTATATTA
>JUFY01013447.1:5530-17442 GCA_001855655.1 Leptopilina clavipes
CTATCGAAAAAATTAATTATAAAGTTTTTAAATGTAAAATTAAAGTTTTAAATTTTTATTGCAATCAGTAATTTATGAATATATATTTAATAAAAAATATTTCGTTCATTTGAACGTTCAAAACTTGTGGATCATGTTACTCTCTAAATCTGAATTAGTGAAAAGTCTTCCACTAATTCAAATTAGTAGAAATATCCACTAATTTTTAGTAATTTTCTACTAAAACTTTAGTAAAAAAAATTAGTACTACTAAATGAATATCCACTAATTTTTAGTAATTTTCTACTAAAACTTTAGTAAAAAAAATTAGTACTACTAAATGAAATAGTAAAATTCTACTAAAAATTAGTGGAAATTTCTACTAATTTGAATTAGTGGAAGACTTTTCACTAATTCAGATTTAGACAGTACAGAAGCAAATATCAACCAAAATCGTTTGACTAAAGCTGAAAAATCGTCTTATCACAATGATTTTTCTTCCACAGTACCACATCAAGATGATGAAATTATCGCTCCACGAGATAATTATAATAAAACAGGCAGTATTTCCCTCCACCAATCACATTATTGTAAAATGAATGAAAAGAATAAAGAAGATACTTTTGATTTTGTTGTTAAAGTTGTATGTGTGCGCATATTTCGTTTGAGTTAACCTTAGCTCATTATAATAATCCTCGCGATAATAAACGTCATTAGAGAAGCCTCGGGTTCTACGCACTACAGCAGACAAGCGAGGTCTGGTGGTCTGTGGCCTGACTCTCGCTCCTAACCGCACTCTCAAATCTCTCTCTGGGATGCTCGTTCTACCTGCATGAACATAAAACCCACACGAGCTCTCTCATGTGTGCGTGTATAAAACACAGTACAGGTGCTCAGGTAGCGTATCCCGTATACGTACACTAGACATGTAGTGCCTCGTCCCGGGTATAGAGGTACTCATGAATTTTAATGAGTTCGGTAGTCCTACGAGGACGAGTACAGAAAAATAGTTAGGATTGCCACTACGAGGAATCGACGTGTACCGAGTTCGATGTTACAGGACCCTTCTTTCGGCAGTCCTCCACCTTGTCTCATATATCCACCTTGTCTCCAAAACTTCACTTTTTGCTCATTAGGTTACACCATTAAATATCCAGTTGAAAATTCTTAGTAATCCTCTCAATGAGAAATTGCTCTGAAATCATTTTGACAAGTACCAACACTTCACAGTAAAACACCACTTCACCTAGGCTCAGTTTTGCTGCGTGTTATTCTAAGTTCCGGATCAAAATGGATAATCGGCAAACTTCAAGTGACTCAGAATGATCCTCGCCAGGATTAAGCTTCGTTCTCAGACAGTAGCGCCATTAATTTTTGTTTTATTTTACGTATGGTTGGCACTCATTTTTGTTTTATTTTACGTATGGTTGGCACTCATGTCTGTCAATTCACCAATCCTAACCTAAAAATCTTGTTTACTTCATTTAATAAATACAACAAATCAGCATTAAATATTAAAGTTATTCCAAGTCCAATGTATTTTTTCATCAGAAACGATAATTTTCATATTTTCGTATTCATATTTTTATAAATAATTAATTGTTGTTCGATAATAATTGTCATTTTATCTTTGTCATTTTTATCTGCATCAAAATGATCCTGATTTGGATCATTTTGAGTTTTACTCAGAATGAGTCGAACCAGGTTCATTTTTGCTGCGTATCAGAATGATCCAGGTAGCCGGATCATTTTGAGTCCAGTTTTTTACTGTTAGGTTTTCATCAATTGATGAAATATCGAAATTCTTAATTCACAGTTTTCTTATCAATCATTGAAGCGAAGAAATAGAAGCGTTTTAAATTAAATCACTTATCAAGTATAATTTGGAATAATACAAGTCCACAAGAGGGAATACTTCTTCATTTGAAGGGATGAGCAGTAGATTTCGATTAACCATGTCAATCCGTTGTTCCTCCATTCGCGGGAATTCTTCTTCGTTACCCTTGTTTCGACCCTTGTCAAGACACGATAAATAATTGAGTGCACTTTCGTCTCATTTTGAGACAAAAAATTTCCTGCCTCTCTTCAATAACATGTGACAACAAAGCACACGTGCGATATAAATACACAACAAAAGTCAAGTAATTAACAAATTACTTGACTTTTGTTTGGCTTGTGAATTCCAATTAAAGGTAGGAAAAGATGGAGATATTTTCCAGACGTTCATAAGCATTCGGCCGTGTAAATCCTTCCTCGCTTCATTTCCTCAGTCTATTACATCGTTATTAGACTCCTAACAGACGTGTAAGTGTTCCAATGGAACACCCCACTGGGTTATTAATGGTAGATTCTTTGTTTTTTGGGTATGGAACACCATTGCCACGCGATGGACGTTCTATCTCACGCTTGGCTTTTTATTAATGTGGGCGCGATGAGCATTAAGGTAGGTGTCGAGGCCATTCAAATGCGAATGAGTTTTGGTACAAACTTGTAGTGATGACAAATTGGAAAACAGGTAAAGGGGATCCTTTCTTCAATGTTTGAGGGGTCCTGTTGCACATAGGGTGGTTGTTCTCTAATCCTTTTCTATCCGCCATTGCTTCCATTCTTGAAATTCAAATCTCAATTTCAACTTATTATTGTTGCAAAATTGCATAAATAAATAATTTGCCGACTTTTGCGAAATTAAAAAAACGCCATATGCTACGCTTTCCCTTTTACTTCTGCTTGATTACTCTGAACGACGATTTACAACTTTTTAGATTTACAACCTCTCTTCTAGGATTATAGTTTTATCGCGTAGGATCCGATTACCGGTGGAGATAATTAGTGATTTCTATCCTACTGAATAGAGTGTGAATTGCTAATGGTTGATTCCTTAAAAGAATTTCTACAATATTTCTCCAATTTCTATAATAATTCAACAAACTATTGCTCTAACGATGCCATATATCCAGAAATCGCCTCTCCAAGTAGAGAATTATTAATCTCGCGATTTTTAAAATGATGATCTGGGAATAATTACGAGAATAGCCATCGCAGTTAATCTATTTCTTTTTTTGCTGATCCCGGAAATAGAATGGAAACTGGTTAGGTACTTTCGCTGCAAAACGGATTCTTAATTGTCTGGCGCGAATTTTTTTTCAGCCCCCCTCACAGTTTTATGTTCCCAGACTATTTCAGTAAATGTTATAATGACCTACTATTACAGCAATTCTGTAACGTCTACTTTTCTCAATCTTCAAGGAATTCGTTATGCATGCGAGATGCTTTTCTACAACACTTACAAGTATTGCTTATTATAATTCTTACTTGTCAACTGCTGATTATGAATATAATTTATTAACTATTAGTTCGGACCAATTTTACAAATTATAAATTTTGACTAGAATAAATTTTTCGATCCGAAATTCTTAAAACGAAAACTCGTAAATATCAAATCAAATTGCCTTTATCAAATTGCCTTTGGGATAATTAAACAATATCTAACTTAATGAATCAGTAAAATTTTTTCATATTTCCATGACATATTTTTCATAAAAGAAATATCTTATCAGGATAAAATTTTCATAACTGAGAAAAAGGTCTAATCTTCCTTTCTATATATGTAATGCATACGTCAGTAGTTGTTTTGAAACAAAATTTTCCAATCACAATCAGATATTACTCAATCTCGTCAGATGAAAAATATTGTTTTGAATATTTAATGAATTAGTTCGATTCTTCCAATTTTGGAGAATCGTTACATCAGTTTCTAGTAATTGTGAATTGATTATTGACATTTTTTTTTGGTAGTTTTGGATTTGTTCAGCGCTAAAGGCGCCAAATAAAAAAAGAGGCTGATGAAAATCTTGAGGAAAAACTCACCTTCGCAAGTGAATTGTCCATAATGTTTCCCGCTGCTTTTATCCCCGCAAACGACGCACTCAATATTCGAGGATTTGTCCGTTTGTGAGCTACCCGATTGGGAGCTGTTGGCCTGGCTTCCGGGGGTCGTGCTTGGAGGCAGTGGATCCCTCGATGTCAGGACGGAACCGGCGGGAACGAGGCACGTGATGTCTTCGGGGGTTGCGGATGGGGTCAGGTGAGTTGGCGGCATTGGCGGCGGCGGACCCACCTGGAGCGGACCACTGCCGCCACCACCACCACCTAGGACAGCCCCGGGGTCCCGCGAGGCCCACGAGGGCGGCGGGGCCACCAGCGCCATAGAGGCGGTGGTGCCACGCGCCGGGAACCCCAGCTCCAACGTGGTAGAGAGCTCCGGGTGATGGGCTGCCGGCACCCGGCTAGGAAACAGGGTAGCCGTTGCGGCCGGGTAAACCACCCCGGCAGTCGCCAGGGCGTCCGCGCCTCCTGTCCCCCCTCGAACCACCCTGGCTGCTTGTTTAGAACTCCCCTCGAACTTTGACCGCTTCCTCCTTTAAAGTTCTTCGCGATCCCAATGAGGTCCTTTAGTTCCAAACACTGGTAACAATACACTAAAGCCCGAAATTAGTCTCTTTTCTACACTGTTCCCGAATTCACCACTGAATCCACTGTCACCAAAACGTGATCGTTTATGTCTTGCCAAACACCTTTCTGTTCAACGTTCTCCAAAATGGCGACCTGTCATCAGGTCCACATCATCCAATGTATTCCATTAGAAACGTTTGTCTCAATAGTGAAAGGACGTTCATTATTATCCATGACACTTGATCCACTACACTTGGATGATGATGATTATTAGGATTTTAAAGGGTTAAACAAGGGGTTCATTGACTATCAGTGATTACGATTACGATTACCCTTTTGATGGAGTTTAATAAATAAAATTGATAAAAGGCGCGCGTTAGTCCGTCTCTGTCTGCTTTGAGGAGAAAGGGAGACCCGACTATCACCTCCACACGACTTATCCTGTGGCCGACCAGAGACCGACTGCCGACGGAGACGACCCCTGACACCGACCTAACCCCCTCCATCGGCGATTCTCGCAGGTTTCTCGCGGTTCGTCGGTTGCCATAGTGACCGAGGGTGGGGTCGAGTCCCGGGCGCGCCCAAAGTCCCCTATCATTGGCTACGGTGCAGTCCTTCCTTCACCACCCGCGGTACCCACTTCGAACTTTCATGCCCTCTCTCCATCCAAAATATTCCTCTCTCTGTCTCTCCCTTTCTCAAGCTTGCTCACTTCCTCAACCTGCTGCTGATAATATTACTACTCTTTTTATCAACCAATTCTCATTTTTCATAAAGCAAGTATTTCTGGTCCTACCAACACTTTTTGGACCTACTCTGTGGGTCAACTTCTTTACTATCACTTTAGCCCTTTTGGAACCATATACGATTTCTTCAATAAAAATTAAATAATGTTGGAGAATTCATGGGTACGGCTTTATAATTTATGAATTTTTTTTTGAAATCTGGAAAGTTTGAATGAATCGCGCAAGTGGCAGTAAGTTAAGTCCAAAGACAGCAACCAAATGGAATCCCTTAATCCAGAAAATGGATGCTTTCCTTACAGTTTGGAGGTCTTTTGAACTTTGATACAGCTGTGAGGGGGTAGTGTTTTTTCTTCCCCCCTTATAAAAGTGAAAGTGATTCAGATCAACAAAAAATTTAAAGGAAGGCATCTTCTTGTGGCACGTGGCGCTCTTCCATTAACCTTTGATCTGACTCACAGAAATAACCCCCTCTCCCTTTCACGGAGAAAAAAAGATATCGAGACCAGCCGTTCGGTGTCAATAAATCGCCGACTCGTTCCAGAATACAACGGTTCAAAAACTGCACATTGCCTTATGATCATTTGTCGAATTCTGGTAGTTGTACCTCATGAATAGAAATTCAAATATATGAATCGAAGAATAAGCCGTTAGAAGGAGGGTAACAGATTTTTCGGAGAAGAATTTCTAAGGTTAGAGTTGTTGGCCGGGGGTGGTAAGGTGGAAAAGGGAATAAGAGGTTAGCCTTGGAAGGGCGCTTGGCCAATGGGAAAGTCGAGTCAAGTGGGGTGCGAAAAATGGGCCGGGCTGACTTCCTTCCACCCCTGTGAAGACTTAAGGGCGCGGGTGAGGGTAAGGGTGAAGGAGTAGGGACACCAGAGGGCTTCCAAGGCGACCCGGACACCGATCCAGGGTCAGTCAGGTCGCAGCCCTGCACCCCTACATCCTTGTCTGTCATGCTCTTTGCTCTCTCCGAGCTTCACGTATATATATTGTACACCTAGTTTTTCCACAGATCCAATATTTTTCCCCTCCCCCATCACTTTTCCCTAGTTTTCACCCTTGCCACTGAACCACATCCGTTTCAACAATTTACACATATTGCAATTGTTTCATCTCTGCAGTTTTTTTTGATGTGTTCTCAACTTTTCCGTTTGTTTCGGTTCAAGTTTTTCATTCACTTTGGATTCTGTTCTTGATGGTTTGTTGAATTTCTGTTTTTATTAGAATTTGTTTTTTTGTTTATGGATCATCTTTTGGTTTATTGTTGATTTTTGATCAAATCTTCCGTGAAGAAAGATTCACTGTAAACTTAAAAGTATCAAATTGATACCAAATGTATCAAATTGATTCCAAATTTTTGGATCAATTTGATACTTTTAGTATCAATTATTTTTGGTATCAAATTGATACCAAATGTATCAAATTGATTCCAAATTTTTGGATCATATTTGATACTTTTGGTATCAATTTAAGTTTAAGTTTAGTGCTTATAATTACTTGAGGATTTTGGTGGTTTGGTTATAGTTTGAGACTTTCATTAGTTAGGTTCTAATCACTTTGACTGGATCCAGGTCTCTGTTGATTGATCAAGATCCTTTTGCTTCAGCGGTTTCTTAGAAAATTTTTCACCTTAGAACAGTAACATTTTTCTTGGGCAAGGATAATTCTTTTCCAACTCTGAAGCAGCAGAAGTAATAGAATCGACCGTCTGCTCTCGGACTTTTGAACCGAAGTCAATAATGCGGCCTTTGACTGAACCGCGCGCTCTAAAAGTCAGTGTTGACGTCGAGGGTCAGATTTAGGTTGCTGAGTTGAATACAATTCAGCCAAGTAACAATTTCTTCACTCGATATAGATCACCGTGCCTAATGATGTGATAGGAATTTTCAACACGTAACATCGATAATGTCAATTCGATGTCATCGGTATATATATCCTAATGCGTTTATTCAAAGGGAATCAATTTCATACAATTCATAATCAGTCCTGCATTGAAATTATCACTTATTAATTAAATTATCCAAATATCACTAAGTTATCAAGTAATTTCTAATTATTACAAGCCTAATTCGATATTCCTACTGTAATCAAGAATTGAGAACTGTCGATAATTTTTGTCCAAAATACAATCTTTAGAATCCTTTAGAATCTTTAGAATTCCTTTACCTATAGGTAAAAGAATTAGAAACTAGAAAAAGGAGGCAATTTATGTATATACTGAAATTGAAAAAGTCTTGTTAACATGAAATTAGATGTTGAAGGGCGGATGTCCCGTGGTAAGTTTTTTGTGGTTGTGTAGGGTAACCATGACGGAAAAGTCTATATAGAGCGAGGGTGTGTGTGACGTTATATGGAGTATATGTGGTTTCACTGGGGTGGTCGACTTTCGAAGGGTAGCCGAGATTTAGTGTGTACAGTTTGAGGGTGGAATTGCGTAAAAATGTGTTCAATGTTGGAGGGCTGTGCCGAACAATGCCTTCATTCAATGCACTCTAGATATGATTACCGGAAACCATCCCATAATTACTTTTTGTACTTGAAAAACGCTAGCTCACTTCATATCCCGCGCGATTTTTCCTGTATATAATGATATGACCTCGTTTTACAATAGATGTAATATGTATTTATACATCGTGTCTTTTGCTCCTTAATTTAATGCCAAGAAACCAACCAACCAAACCCCTTCAAGGGGTTTCATTCTTATTTTTGCAATGTCAATAAAGTACTAATGTCTGTAATTTTTCCGCGACAATTTCGTAAATGGATGAGTATTTTTTTCAACACTTTTTTCCGGTACTTTCTTTTTTTTTACTTTCTAGGAAGGAATTCAATTAAGTCTTTCTTTATGTTATAGCAGGTACTTCCTCTACACTTGTCACAAACGAGTCAGCGGGAATCTTCTTCCAAAAACATAATTATCCCAAAGAAGTAGATAAATGTCGAATTTTCTGAATTCATGAATCTTGAGGAGCAATAAAACTCTTAACACTGTAAACCTTAAAGTATCAAATTGATACCAAAAATATCAAATTGATTCAAATTTTTGGATCAATTTGATATTTTTGGTATCGATTTGATACTCTTAAGTTTACAGTGAAAAGAAAGATTCTAAATAGTTCCAAATACCGTAATATATAAAAATTGTTCAACTATTTCATATCTCAACTCTTTGGGAGTATAAAAGGAAGTTTATTAACTTAAATGAAAAAGTAACTGAAGCAAATGGAAAGGGTAAGATGAAAGAAGAGCGAGTATTGTTGGTGAAGGTGGAGGAGAGTACGGCAGTAGTGGAAGAGCCTATATTATGAGTGTGTTCATATTTCCTGTGTTGCCTCTTTCCTTCCCTTATCAGCTTTCTCCCCAGAGCCCTTTTGTTCGCACTCTTTCGACTGTTAATGCTGCGAAATTAACTCCGCGAGAGCGAGTTTAAGAACTCGCTGTGTATACGGCGCAGCACACAGTTCTTGGGGTGAGCGCCTCTCATTGTCCTGCCTAGATATTATTTTAACATTATCAGTCTTAATTAATTTATTTATGAACCTCACGGAATATTGCGAATTTGTCTATAGAGGTTCTGTATAATGAATACAATTGAAAGGTCACAAAGAAAGTAATGACGACCTCTTATAAACGTTTATAAAGTAATATATCTCATTATCATCCGGTTATCGGACCAGAGAAAACTTTTATTGTTCAAGGTCTTGTAAAAATTATTATCATTCTTAATATTCACACATGAAATAAGATTTCCAACTTCTCTAAAAGCACATCGTCCAACGAACTTTTTAGGTCAAAGTTCGCACGCCTATATTATAAATATGATCCTTCTATATACATTTTCCCGAATAAAGGTGAATTGAGGACGGAAATCCTTTATCTTTTTTCCGGGATTGAGCAATAAATCAGTGAATCTTCCGACAAGCGAACCCCTCAGGGAAGGCCCATTGGATTTGCATAGGGGAGACTGACCCTTGGTCTTCTTGACCGGTCAGTAGTCAAGCTCCGTGGCTCACCTGCCCTGCGATTAGCCGGGGTCAAGATTACCACCAAGAGAAGAGAGAGGGGGGGTCCCAAAACCCCCTTTTACTATATATGTGTATACGAGTTTACGATATATTAATGGTTTTCAGGGTTGTCCTTTCGAATGGCTCTCACGCAAAAATTTAAATCATGTCCCAAACGTGAAACAGTTCTTATGAAATTATTTATGGTCAACCGTTTCAGAGCCATGGATATACCATGTCTTCATGTTCCAATGACGTCACTCATTGTATAGAAAAAAAATTCGGTGGTTTACCAAGGAGAATCCAATTCTTCATACCGAACCAATTAATGATCTGTGTATTATTTATTTTAAAATATTCAACCGAATTTGTATAATGACACAAGAGGGAGAAATCGGGTATCGATTTTAAGATTTACTTTAAATGCTAATGAGATTCCTTGGGAAAGATCTTAGAAGCTTATTAGAAGACGTTGCTTTATTATAGGGACATTTTTTTCCATGTGAAGAAATGTTATTGTAACGGACTTTTGTACGCCTCTTTTTTATATTTCAAGGAAAGTTTTTATTTTTTTTTCACGAATTTTTTCTTCGATTTTGAAAAAAATGGAATCAAACAGGTCAATTGGTTTTTCAAACTAAAAGGAAACAAATTTTCCAAACTATTACGATAGTGAAGAATGGAGGATATAGTCTCACCTGCAAATGGCATCTGCAACGTATGATGTATCGAGTTTCTATTTGAAAATTTCACGAAAGTTTGAATCATTTTTGTTCCTCAAGTAAAATGAGTTTATTTACACACGAGAAAATTTTATACGAAAGATTGATGGAATACTTGCGACTTATAAATGGTCCGACGATATTTGATATAAGACCATTAGCGGTCATTTTCGCTCCCTTTTTCCAAATCCCTCGTGCGTGCCCTTTTCTTTGGTCCGGTCTTGTCCATTTCGCGAACACTCGCCAGTTTAAAATCCAAATCATTAATGATCCCTTCCATAGTGACCTTTGTATATTCTAGGCGTCTAGAAAAAAACGTTCCTTATTTTCTGCTTTACTAAATATCCCATAAAAATCATTAATCTTCATTTTGCTATTGACGATCTATTTTTTCCGCAAACAACTCAATAATTTTCAAATGGAAATTAATATTTAGAATTTCAGTTTGAAAATTTGTTTTTCACAGGAATTGGATTTTGGATTATTAAATATTCAAAAATTCGCACTAATCGATCATAAAACTTCCACGTGGTAAGAAAGTGAAATTAACAAATATAGAAATTTAATTTGTTATTGTAAATTGATTTACTGAAAATGTTCCTAAATAAAAATTGAAGAAGAAGAAGAAATTTCTCGAGATGTGATGGAAAACAGTAGAAGCTGGCTTTACTGTTGATGATAGCGATTAGAGTCGAAAACTGATGTGGCACACTTGGAATATCTAAAGAGGTCCTCAGTGAGAGTAATTAGTGAATTATTGAGATGGCAGCACGGCTTTTAAGAGTTTTGATAAAAGGCACGTGCTCTATGAGGACCTGCAAACAGATCTTGATCCAGGGACAAGTTCGTCTCAAATCGAAAACCCTTTTCTTATTGCAAACAATTTTTATATAAACTTTTAAATCACTCTGAACGTTAGAACCTTGAAAGTTATCAACAAGCATGAAGTTATAATAAAATATTAATGTAAACAAAAGATTGCAGCTCTCTAAATTTGAATTAGTAAAAATTTTAACTAATTTGAATTAGTGACTCACTTTTTGCTTTCGAATTAGTTAAATTTTACTAATAAATAGTAAAAAAAATTTTTTCTACTAATTTATTAGTAAATTTATTAGTTAAATTTTACTCATAAATAGTAAAAAAAAATTTTTCTACTAATTTATTAGTAAATTTTAACTAATTCAAAAGCAAAAAGTGAGTCACTAATTCAAATTAGTTAAAATTCTTACTAATTCACATTTAGAGAGTAGTTTTACATTTTTAATTTATATTTTTCATTTTTTAATATTTAAAGTATATATTTTCTGTAAATCCGGAGTTTATTATTTATAATAAATAATATACATAAAATAACCTATAATTTTGATTAAACAGAAATGATAGTAAAATGAGAGTTCTCAAAAAGCAAACGTAGTGTTCTCGTAAGATTCTTGTGGGGTTCTCGCTATAATTCACTATAAAAAATGTCTGACATGATCCGAGCGTCACAGAAAATCCAAGGGTCCGACAATTTTTCTATATTTTTCCCTATCAGAAACCTACTAAACTTTATCTTTAATCGAGAAAACTTAAGGAAATTTCTACACGGGACTAAAAGTAAAAATTTTAGTTTATAGGCCAGGAAGTGACGCCAATTCCACCTACTGGTGGCACTTTGTTGTACCCTTTTCTATCATTTCTCCAAATTTCAGCCCGAAATCTTGCAAAGCCTTTCATTGTAAAAGAATTATATTGATGTAAGAAGATTATTTTTCATTTAAAGTTTTTTATATTCTCTTCCCTCACTCTATTTCCTTTTAACTGCCTCAAATTGAATAATCTATATCCTTTATTATCTCTTTAAAATAAAAAATTTATTATCTGTGGTGAATGATAAAAAGTTTTTAAACTAGATGCAAACATGCTTATTAGAAATTTTAGTACATACCTATATTTTTTACAAAATTCCTCAAAATAATTTATTCTTTTTGTATGATTTTTTTTTTAAGAATCACTCATTCGTAATT
>JUFY01013469.1:4228-30721 GCA_001855655.1 Leptopilina clavipes
AAATTAATAATAGTTTAAATGTGCATCTTTATGTACAAATTGTATCAACTAAGGTCGAAAATAATTTTTTCAACCATTTTGAAGCAGCTATATGTTCTAAAATTGTAATAGTATTTTTCAAAAAGCCGCCGCAATTGGAGCACCGCAAACATGGAAAATTGGGATCTGGTGGATTTTCTTGTAATTTGGATATTTTGTGTTTGAAACGATTCAGAACAAAAAAAGTTATGGGACAAGACGTTTAAAAATTAATAATATTATTATTATTATCTCAAAAACTGGTTATTTTAAAACTTTTTGTCACATGTACATTTTTTGTTCAGAATGGTTTCAACTACAAAATATCTAAATTACAAGAAAATTCACCGCAAACCAATTTCAAATTTTTGTGGTGCGAGGTTCTTTTTAATAATACATAATATATATATATATATATACATAATAATAATTTGCTATTCCGTTATTTGATTATCTTTTGTTTATATCAGCATATAGTATAGTATGCATACCAGTGTTGGGTAAGTTACTTTTTTTCAGTAACTCGTTACAGTTAAGTTACTTATTAAAAAAGAGTAATTAAGTTACAGTTAAGTTACTTATTAAGAAAAAGTAACTCGTTAAGTTACAAGTTACTTATAAAATAACAAAGTTACTTTTAAAGTTACTTTGAAATTCGCCTGTTCGAAATAAAAATTTGTCTTTCAATTAAAGTGGATAATTAATTAAAATAGTATAATAATCAATACTGATAATATATCTTTTTTTTATGTAAGATTGGAATAACAAATGAAAGTTAGCGCAAAAAAGTAACGAAAACTTCTATATCTTGAAGTTACAAGTTACCATTGAAATGGTAACTGTTACGTTAAAAGTTACTTTCAAAAAAAAGTAACTAAATTACGTTAAAAGTTATAAGTAACTTAACTTTTTTAGTAACTTAGTTACTAGTAACGAATTACTACCCAACACTGATAGACATACAATTTAAATCTTTTTTTCTAGTATAAATTGTTTAAACATATTTTATTATCATATTAAGTTATATTTATGTTTAAATTTTATACTTTTTCAAAATTCTTTTCTTTTAAATCTCGTATATAAATATAGTTAGGAAAAAATTTAAAGAATTAAAAATCTTCTTTTTCTTCTTCTTCTTCGTAACTGGTTTTGGTTGTTTGATGGATCTTCAACTCATTAGAACCAAAAGAAACCCCTCCTTAATATTAATAAAAAAAAAGTCGTCAGCTCTACGCTTATTTAAACAATTCCATTCTTGAATAAAAAAAAATAACGAATTCTTTGTTATTTGAAGTAAATATTTACATATAAAAGTGAACTTCACTTTGAAAACTTGAAGGTTGATAAAAAAATTTTTTCCCCTCATCCTTTTTTTTTGTTTTGTTTTTTTTTTTAGGAAAATATCGATAGGAAAAGAGAGCTTCGCTCATGGAATCCTGAGTTAATGAATTCACCAAGTTTATTACCTGTCGTATAACAAGAGTTGCAAATTGTGTGCGAGAGTTCAAAAATGTTGCCTCGACAAGAAATTTGCCGCGCGAACGCTTTGGTTATACATATACAAGCGCAGAGAAGAACTTAAGACCTTATAACTGTGAAGAAGAAAATATATATACATACCCATGCTTTACGTTAAAGTTCCAAGTAATTTTCTTTCCGTAAACTTTGCGTATAGAAGAGAGAACCTCTGTTATATATATATAAATATATACATACCTTCTGGCCTATAGCAAAACTATAGATATATATAGATGAAAGAGGTAAGAGTTCGCTAATGCAAATCTTGCTTCCATCGCAATAGCTCAATAAAGAATTACACGGGGCAAGTCGGGAAGCTATTACCGTTTGCTTGCTTTCAAAGTGATTATAATTTTATAAACGAGAATTGGGTGTATAGGGATATATAATGAAATTCATACACGTGCAACTTTCTTATGAAAACGGTTTTTATTCTCCTATGCGCTTTTTCTTCAAATAGCGATTATTCTCCTCTCTTTCTCATTTTTTTATACAACAAAACCTGACTAAAGAGCCAAAATACAATAGACAGCCAGAGCAAATATATTTACAGGAATATATTTATATATATATTTATAAGTCGAGTTTATATTAAGCGCTCTATTCTCTTTCTCTCTCTCACTCTCTCTCTTTCTTTTTTCACTCTCGTTCCTTCAATTTTTCACATATATAATATTCATACAAAGTATTTGCGCTGAGATTTTCTATATTCTGTCGTGTGTTATTTACAAAAGTAGATGTACATTATTTACAACGAATTTCTTATATTCTAATAAGCGTCGAGCGACTGTCAATGTGACAGTCGCGAGAAAGTCTTAGGAACGAGATATATCTCACGATTCTTTGAATTCGTGAACATATATCTCGATTTGAAACGCCACTACTACAAAAACAATTTGTTTATTTACAAATTAGTCTCATTAAAATATTACATTTGACATTATTTCATCAAGTCAATCGATGCAAATTCCGACAAAAATTTCTTCTAGAATTCGAAAAAAAGTCATATATACATTTTAAATAATACATAAATAATTACAGAATTTATATTTACAGTAATAATACAAATAATATCGATTTGACAATCATTTTTTTCAATTGCTTTTTATATAAATATTAGTCAAAAAACGAAAATCAGAAGGAGAATTTTGTCGGATTATTTTCCTATATACAAATTGACGCATTTAACATGTTTCGTTCCTGTCCACGTGCACAATTTTTTTTTTACAGAAGACTATATAATGTACATAGTCAAGTACAGTGTGGAATCCATAAACCACGTTTATTAAATTCCGTTAGGAATAATGTTGCATTTCGAACCAGCCGAATGACACATTATCAAACTTTGAAATCACGCTCACAATATTATACAGTTTCTATGACTGTCGACGTTAATGCCTCTCTCTCTCTCTCTCTCTTGCTCGCTCGTTTTGTTATCAAACTATAGTACTACAAAACTTGATCATTCACCCGTAAAGGTTAACCCAGATCTTTTCTTTACAACTGATACTAATGTACACCGAGAGAAAAAATTTACGATCTTGTTGAAAAATCAACTGAAATCAAGAGAAAATAAAATTCTTATCAATTGCCAAAGTAGGTGTATTTAATCTATGTGAAAAAAGAAAAATGCTATCGTAATGACTATTTTTCTCGGTGTTCGTCAATAAACTCCAAACAATCAAAGCGAGGAAAGTGCTCAATAAATAACAACTCTTTTTTTTCCATCTCGAAATTGTCGAATAAATATAAAAGAACGTTTGTTATTTTCACGGACGAAAATATAAACTTCAATTGGCTCAAGTAATACATATTCTCACTATTATTTAGTTTTATTATTATAAAGTTTTATTATTATAAATCTAATAAAAAAAAATTATTAAAAACACTGTAAACTTAAAAGTGGCAAATACCAAAAATATCAAATTGATTCCAAATTTTTTGATCAATTTTATCAAATTGACTTTTAAGTTAACGGTGAAAAAAGATAAAAAAAATTTTTTATAAAAAAACTTTTAATTATTTTTCATTGGAAAAAGAAACAATTTTTCTCCTATCAAACTTTGATTTGAATCTCAAATTTTGAAAAAGAGATTTATTATTCACCAAATATAAGAAAATGTATTACTTGGGCCAATTTTTTTTTCCCTTCTTCATTATCAAACACAATTGATACTATTGCATTTTCAATTTGCAAAGATAATTTTCTTCTATTTGTCTGTTTGAAAAAAAGCTGAAATTTCTCATCGACAAAAATGTGAATTATTGATTTCGTAGAAAGACAAAAAAAATGGCACGATATTTGACTATATAATTTTGTGAAGCAACTCTATCATTCACACACATACACACACGGACTTCTTTTTATTATTATTCTCGAACATTTTATTCTAATCTTGAATAGTCTCGTCCTTTTTTTATCACAGTTACAACCATCCTGACACAGAAAAATTTCTCGTTAAAAATAGAAATTTAAGACAATAAAGCACTCACGTTACGATCTAAACGCCTATAAATTTGGTAATCATTTCCCGTAACATGATGTCATTAAATTGATTAAATTTATGCGATCCAGGCAATTTTAAATATATATATATATGGAAAAAAGAGAATTTATAGGTGTCGAAATTAATTCTTTGAAATAAAACCGCAAAAAAAACTAGTGTGTGTCATTTGGTTTTACTCTATCGATGAATTAATTTTGACTCACGATTATTTACTCTGCCGGAGAGAGAAAAAAAAGGAAGAAGAAAAAACAGTAAAAATTTATATGCTAATTTTTAACACATTGTTTCCATTGGACATTAATCAAATGCTAAATATCGTTTTCAGTTCATTAATTAAATACTTGTACGAAAATCGTATATCTAGCGAAATGTGCAGAGAAAATTTTTTGAGATCTTTTTTATAAATAAAAACTTATTAAGTATTTTTGCACCTTGATTATTACATTATTTCTGCCAATTTCTTTCTTTTTTTTTCTTTTTACATTCGTGAAATTTTCGAGAAGCTTTTTGCAGGCATTATTTATATATTTAAATAAAGAAACCACGTGAAATTCCTTTTCAATAAGATCTTGCCACTACAAAGGGAATTATAAACAAAAGGTTCAATATCAGCTAGTCTAAAATTTACTCAAAGCTTTCGGTGTATATATATATATATATATATATATATATCTTTCCTGGAAGAGGGAGAGATCTTGTTGAAAAGCAATTCCACTTTCGAGAAAGAAAATTAATGAGGAAATTACATTCTCATTTTGTTCTTGGTCCTGCGCGAGTGTAGCGGTGAAACAATAATGCATTGTACAAACTGCTAAAGCCTCTGAGCGAACATTAATTCATTCAGTCAAGTGTGCATTTACGTTTTGAGTGAAACAACCAAAATTCCCCAGAAAAGAAATGACAAAGGAAGGCCAACATTATTGTCTCGAGAGAGAGAATAACAAAATATATAAATTTTATCCCAAAAATGCATATAATATTTTGGTTTTACAAAAAGAAAAAAATTTTTGGTTGGATCAAACAAATTCTTCGCGAGTCTCATTGAGTCGGATTTACACTTCGAAATCATTTAAAATAGTTTTCAAGAGAATGAAATTGTAATCAGGAGTAATAATTTAGTTGTATGAATGAAACGGGAAAATCCGAGTCAATGGGAATAGGAATAAATTAGACAAAATAAGTACGAGGATTCATTGGGACTGAAGAATTACCAAAGGAGGGCGCCGTGAGTACTGGAAGTTCAGGAATGGTGCTGTAAAGATGACTGCCCCTGGATGAGAGACTTGGAGGACGTTGAATATTGCTACCATGGAGAGCACTGTAATCACTGTTGATGTGATGCTGGTGCTCAGCACCACTGTCCTCGTCCTCGGTTCTACTGGACGCGGAACTCATGTACGTTGACTGGGTGGGAGTTGGTGTTGGCGCATGAATTGGTACCAGAAGATTGTTGACCGGTTTGGTCCATGCGTCCGCAGCGAGAGGAGCGGCCGTATACCGAGCCGGGATGCGATTTCTTTCAGATGTTGCACATTTGCTCTCACGCCTCTTGTCAGCGGAATCTGGCATTGCATAACGCAACTTCTCCCAAAACCTTTTCTCACCCCAAACAATAACTGTGCAGGTTTGCAGAAGGAGTTGTAATTCCGGATCACGGAGTGGAGCTTCCGTTGCCAGGAGAATGATGATTCGTCTTCTTCTCGAGGCAGGACGAATGTTCTCCAATGCGGTGTGAAGTGCCGTGCGGAATTCAATGTTCTGCCATTCCTTCGTGAGAAATACGGGCGAAAATGCAATGATGATTCGTCGAGCAGCGGCCGCTGCTGATGGAAGTGTCTCCTGCGTTCTTGATGGTGGTAAATCCCGCCAGTGCAGGCAGAGAGCAAGACCTGATTGTTCCAGTTCAGCGGCAAGATAACGTGAGACAAAATCCTCGTCCCGCTCGCTGTAGATGAAGTAACCATCGTAGAGACGATCCCGCTCCTCTTCTGGTGGAGTGGCAACTTTGCCGAGTCGAAGACCGTAGCGTGCATGTGCCCAGAGTCGAACATCCTGACGGAAAGCGAACGCCAGTGCGACAAAGAGACAAACAGCAATTACCATGACTAGAGCACCGGCGAGAAGGGGTACAAAGTTCCCTCCGACTAATGGACCTTCCTGAATACCATGAGTGACCGCCTCTGTTGATGGATCACCACAACGTCTTAATGCCTCGGCGAGTGTTTCCGTTCCGTCCTTGCAATACATTTTCTCCGGATCGCCCTGATGAAGCGCCAACCATCTGCGCAATCGTGCAGCGTTGCCACAATCACAACTCCACGTGTTACCCTCGAGTGATACAGCGGCTCCATGTCCAGCGTCGGTTAAAGCATCCCACGGTCTAAAGTCCACGATTCTATTGTTGTCCAACTTGAGCAATTCGAGATTCTTCATATTGTTGAAAGTGGCATTGTCGACCATAGCAATGGCATTATGGTCCAGGTAGAGTTCGGACATGCGTTCGAGTTGATTAAATTCACTGCCCTTGAGTTCTCTCAAGGCATTGCTCTCAAGATGAAGAACCTTGAGTGATTCAACACCATTGAATGTCTTATTATGAATCGACGATATCCCACTGTTATTCAAATAGAGCACCTCAAGATGTCGTTTACCAATGAAAACATGATTGCCCAAATCGCCGAAATCATTTCCATCGAGATAAATTTCAGTCGCGTCCATTGGAATGCGATCGGGCACAAATCGATAACCGGCATTTGAGCAATCGACAACGTTACTGGACCAACTGTGATCGTGATAACAGGAGCAATTATCCGGACATGTCATCTCACAATCGCACGCATCAAAATCACAACAATGACACAATTCGAAGCAATGGGCCTCGTATCGGCAGACGAAATCTTTGGACTTGAGTGACAGGAGGGGTCGTTTTGGAGATGCACGAACGTGGACCATGTCACAAGTAATCGAATCAAGATCCATGACGCGTGGATGTTGCCGTAATCTTGCCATTTCATTGATCCGTGGCAACCACTCCATGGAACAATCGCAAAGAATTGGATTATTGCCAATGTAAAATGACGGCACTTGACGATCTCCCGGCACTAGTTGTAATTCAAGTGCAGCCACTTCCAAATGTTGAATCTCATTACCGTAGAGCACGACCTTATCGAGATTGGCTTTCTCCAAGAAAGTACCGGCCGTGATCTTATGGATCTTGTTATTATTGAGAAACAATGTCTCAATGCTGTTTGGTACATTAATGTCCGATATTTCGGTGATAAAATTAAAACTCGCGTCCAACATCTTTATTTGAAGATTGTCCTGACGGGCGTAATAATTGCCGAGTTTATTTATCTGATTGGCGTGCATGTCCAGCCATGTCAGACTTGGCGGCACGTCAGTATAATCAAACCAAAGTAATTTATTGTCCGATATATTTAACCACACTAAAGATGACAGCCCAGCGAACACACCGCGAATTTCCGTTAGTTGGTTAGAGTCCAATCTTATAGCGCGCATCACTGTATTTTTGGCAAACGCATCCGGCTCCACGTGACGAATCATATTACTCGCGAGATTAAGAACCTGAAGGGATGGTAATGAAGCGAATGCAGAACGCGAAATGTTCTCTAATTTATTGTCCACTAAACGTAATCCATAGAGCTCGTTTAATCCAACGAACGATTCGTTATCGATCCGAGACACGCGGTTGTTGCCGAGATCAAGGGTCTTCAATGACTGTAACTCTCTCACTGCTTCCGGCACATCCGACAGTGCATTTCCGCTCAACGACAAGTCTTGAAGTTTGCTTAAATTTTTAAACGCATGTCCCTCGATCCCTCGTATTCTATTGTCATCAAGGAACAATTGTTCAAGACTCGAGAGTCCCACTGAATGAGATGCGTCGAATGTGAATATTTTATTGTGTGACAATGTCAGTGAGCGTAAATTTATTAGAGACGAAAAACACTTACTGCCAAGTGTTTCAATCACATTATGCTCGAGTTTAAGACTTTGTAGATTACGTAAGCCCTTGAAGACATGGACGTCAATTTTTGTCAATGCATTGTAGGACAAGTCGAGAAAGACTAGATGCGTAAGTCGGGAGAAAGTGTCACGATTTACCCAATGACTTGTCAATTTATTGTTGCTCAAGTCAAGTGATTGTAGTTGCTCCAAATTCTCCAATAGACCCGGGGCCAATACAGTGAGCGAATTATTGCTCAATACAATCTCCCTCAAGTCCTTTGTCCATGAGAATAGATCCGGCGGTAGGGCAACTAAATTGTTGCTTGACATGTTGAGTGATTTGAGATTAATCAATCCACTTAATGCATTATCACCAACGGCGGCAATTTTGTTGTTCTGCAATTTAAGTATCGTCAAATTGCGAAGACTGTTGAGACAATTGTCAGGCAAGGCACTGATGTCATTTCTGCTTAAATCCAATGTTTTCAAACGTAACGGACACGATGATTCCCAATCGGAGAAGCCGAGCGATGGAATATCCTGTAACTTGTTGCTCGTGAGATTTAAACTGGCGAGGTTTCGCGTGGGACAAAACAACTCGGGTGGCAATGTCCATATATTATTTTCAGCGAGATCTAGCCTTTCAAGATCCAATAGACCCTGCAATGCATCACGATGAATGTCGAGTGTGGTCGCGGACCATTCACTATTATGCGTGCGAATCTCGAGAATTCGTAATTTGTGACTTGAAGCGAATGCTCCTCCAGGTAGATAGCGGATCTTACAATGTTCCATACGAAGTTTCTCAAGTCGTGAAAGTGGAGCCAGAAAGCCGCGTGGTTCATCACTCATTTGACTCTCAAAGAACAATGCCTCGTTGCATTCTAATTGCAATGACGTAATGGAATCCGATTGTGCCGAGGAAAGATTTCCAACGAGAGCGGGTGCATTAGCGATTGTCCTCAAACGACAAACGAGGGTTCGCTCTTTTCCCTCTTTCTGCCAAGTGCAACCTCTTGGCGCCTCCAAACTGCTGATACTGCGACCGGCAACCATTCCCACACTCCATACCAGCAACACTATTCGTCCAAGATCCATTTTTATTTGATCTCTTGATCATCACCGATAAAACACTTTTTCAATTTTTCCAATCGCCGAGCGAAATTAACAAAAAGTCTTGTCACGCCAACATTGTCACTTCACACTTCTTCTTCTTCTTTTCACTATTAAAATTCAAATTGTTTCCGAATTGAAGACAAAGACGACACTAATTCACATAAATCCACATAAACACATAAATCCACATAAACTGATATCCTTTTTTTTTAATATAAATAAACACAGAAAATTTTTTAGTGAATAGCACTGAAAAATATTTATTAAAAATCCTTGAATAGTGAATTAGAAAAAAAAGTTGTTTTGAATTTATCAAGTTGTTGTCTTTGAGCGCGCGTGTGTTACGGGAGAGAAGGTTGTTGAACACAACATTCCTCCACGAGCATCGGAGAGCAACTGACTAAAGGACTGACTCAACGTCCCACAGTCCCGCACTAGTCGGCGATGCTGGGGTTTTGAATTCAAGCCGACGGTCATGCTCCCTGCATGACTGGCAGCAAATATCTCCCTTCCCTTTTTGTTGCTTGTGTTCTCTCTCGACTCCCTCATCGTTTCAAAATCCCTACCGTCACAAATTATACTCCCGCCACCAGCAACTTGAGAGAGTCGATTCCCACTCCAAACTAGTCTGAACTAGTCGCCGGGCCAGTACGCCCACGAATGCCAGAATGCATACTGCCTGTCACAGCAGCAAACTAAACACGGACCTACATTGACCGGCTGCATGTCCTTACTTTTTATATGGTATATACATGTATTCTTCATAGGCTCAGGATTGATCAACTTTAAATATTTCAATCGACAATGGATTGTACTTTGTTTTAACTTTGACTTTAATTCGAATTTTCCTTGCAATTTTCGAAAAAGAATTGAATTTAAATTTTCAATGAATTCTTTTAGATGGAAAGAGAATAGAATAGTTTTGGAAATAAACGCTGGGAAGTTCAAACACAACGAAATTTTCGAAAAATTGTAACTTTAAATGTGTATAAAATTTTTACGTTTCATGTATCAAAACCAATCATCTTGAACGCTTCAAAGTTCAATAGGATTTGAAGATTTTAAAGTTTGACTTTAAACGTTGTCAAGTTTTTGTTTATCCAAACATTGACCCCTTTGGTCTTAAACGCTTCAAAGTTCAAGTGCTGTTGCTCTTGCAATTTTAAACGCTTCAAAGTTAGAGTTATTTCAAATTTTATTTGACATCAACTTTAAACGCTCTTAAGTTTTCATGATGTATATAAACTTTGGCGCCTTTAATTATAAACGTTCCAAAGTGCAAGTGCTGTTTCTCCTTCAATTTTAAACGCTCATAATTTCAAGTGCTGTTGCTCCACTAATTTTAAACGCTTCGCAATTTAAATTAATTTAAATTTTATTCGACATTAACTTTAAACGCTTCAAAGTTTTCGTGCATCGCAAAATTTGGCGCCATTAATCTTGAACACTTCAAAGTTCAAGAAAATTCAAAAATTTTTAAGTTTGACTTTAAACGCTGTCAAGTTTTTGTTTATCCAAACATTGACCCCTTTGGTCTTAAACGCTTCAAAGTTCAAGTGCTGTTGCTCTTTCAAATTTAAACGCTTCAAAGTTAGTTATTTCATATTTTATTTAACATCAACTTTAAACGCTCTTAAGTTTTTATGTATCTAAACTTTAGCGCCTTTAATTATAAACGCTCCTAAGTGCAAGTGCTGCTGCTCCTTCAATTTTAAACGCTAATAATTTCAAGTGCTGTTGCTCCATCAATTTTAAACGCTTCACAATTCAAATTAATTCAAATTTTATTCGACATTAACTTTAAACGCTTTAAAGTTTTCGTGTATCGCAAACTTTGGCGTTATTAATCTTGAAAGCTTCAAAGTTCAAGAACATTCAAAAATTTGAAAGTTTGACTTTTAACGCTCGTGAGTTTTCATGTATCCAAACTTTGGTGTCTTTAATTTTAAACGCTCTTAAGTTCAACTGCTGTTGCCCCTTCAATTTTACATGCTTTGCAATTTAAATTAATTCAAATTTTATTAGACATTCATTTTAAACGCTTCGAAATTTTTGTGCATCGCAAACTTTGGCACCATTAATCTTGAACGCTTCAAAGTTCAAAAAAATTCAAAAATTTGAAAGTTTGGATGTAAATGTTAAGTTTAATTGTATCCTAACTTTAATGACTTTCATCTTAAACGCTCCAAAGTTCAAGTGCTCTTGTTCTACCAATTTCAAATGCTTTTCTAATTTAAAGTTAATATAAATTTTATTCGTCTTTAACTTTTAAACTTTCTTGAGATTAAGTGCTTTCAAACTTTAATTACTTTAATCTTAAACGCTCCAAAATTCAAGAGCAATTCAAGTATTGAAAGTTTAGCTTTAAAGTCTCTTAAAGTTTAACTTTGGCTCTTTTTATATTAAACGCTCTAAAGTTTAAGAACTTTCAAAACTTTTAAGTTTCGATCTTTTAACTTTAAACGCTCTCAAGTTTATGCTTTTTCAAACTTTGGTACCTTCAATCTTAAACGATCTAAAGTTCAAGAACATTCCAGGTTTGAAAGTTTTTGATTTAAACGCTAATCGCATTCAGACTTTAGCGACCTTAATTTTAAACGCTTCAAAGTTCAAGTGTTGTCGTCCGTTTAATTTTCAACGCTTTGAAGTTAAAGTGCTTTGGCTCTAATGTTAAACGCTCCAAAGTTTAAGATTCTTTGGGAGTTTGATAGTTTTAGCTCTAAACGCTTTGAAGTTTGAGTACATTTTAGTGTCTCAATATATAGCACTTAATTTTTTACATTCTCATCACTTGAAAAGGTATTAGTTTCTCCTTCTTTTGACTTTAGACACTTCCAAATTAAAGTGCATTTAAATTAAAACTCTCTTTCATCTTAAAACGATTCTAACTTGAAATAAAGAATAATGAGTTTCAGTTGAGAATTAATTTAAAAAATATGTGTTTGAACTCTTAATCACATTAATATTTCCTTTTGTTGAACACATTTGAAGTATACATATATATATATATTTGAAACACACGTCGACGGAAATCAAATATTTATTTTTACTGTGTTGTTGGCCTTAGATTTTACGGGCCGGTCAACTTAAATATTTCAATCTATACATGTACATGGCGCGCGCTCACGGTTTTGCGAGTCCTTTCGATTTATCTTTTTCTCCACCGTAATATATTTAACAAGAATTGATCCTCCGCTCGAATAGTTGGAACGCGCGAAACCGAAAAGTAATTTAGCACGAAGGAATCTAAATGAGGGATATCAAACACTTTCCTGGTAACGAGGCGTACATATATATATATGCTAAAATAATATCTATTTTTATCGCTCGACACTAAACGGGGGGGAGATTATCAGTTACAATTAATGAGTAACAGGTGATTAAAAATAATGATTGATGGAGTTGTTTCCGTACATTATATGTGGAATAAAGGGATTCGCTAATTTGTTTTATTGATTGAGTTCCAAGTGTTTGAATGAAGATATAGACTGGATTTATTATCATGATAATATATGGGTCATTATTTTCCCTTTTAAAAACATTATTGCTCTTGATTAATTTTTCAAATTAGCGCATAATATGTACAATTAAATATACATCATATTTGTTTCTTTGTCGATGATGTAAAATATTTCTAAACACGTCAAGACATTTAATATATTTGAAAATAAAAATTCAATGAAATTTTCTAAGTTTAAAAGACAATTTGTTAGAAAAAAAAGTCTTGGAAATGATTTATTTTTGATCCAACTAATTCGCACAGTGTAGCTTTATATGAGCGGGGAATTGAATTTTATTCGCAGATGGTAATAAATTATATTGTCAAGGCAGTAAAATTCTATTTGTGAGTCAAGCACTTTCTCTGAATGTTCGTAACATAAAAATGACATTGTTAGTTTTACCAAGGATAAACTGTCACAGTGTTATATACATGTAAATGCCCCTGCACAAAGATATAGAATGCTTTGTCCTTCGTCCTAGGACACACAGTATCCTGAAACTTCTGAGGAATGTAATGTAAACTATAGCTTAACGCCATCTCTTCTAGAACCTCTGAACTTTCAGAAAATTTATAATATCTATAAAGAACTATACGAGTTTTATATTTTAAAACGAGAAATTTTGATTTACAATTATATCAGAACAAAAGGCGAGGATTATTTATAATTCCAATTTAAAATCGTTCTTTAAAAATCACATTTTTTTATCGAAACGAAAATATCTAATATATAATAAAATTTGAACTTTCGTTACTTTTAAAGAAACTTTTCGATTCGAATTACAATTGATATTCTTGTGTCAAATCTATTTTTTATATACGAATTTATATATTCCTTTTGCAATTCTGAAATCGGTGGTCAATTTGTCAGCGTGATCGGGTTACGGGTTTAAATATAGTTGCAGGTGAAAAGAATCTCGGCAGTAATATTTCAAAATTTTAGATCTATATCTACGTGAAAAATCAGCTAATTTGCATCATATAAACTCGGGGAATCTTTTTTTTTTCATTATTATCTTTCGATCGATTTGGAATTCGTGTAAAATCCCATTTGTTATTGTCAAACGAATTTGACATTTTTTCAATACTGCTGCAAAACGTATAGGTTTTTTTAAAAATACTTTGTTCCTTAAATCAGCGCAGTTTTTCTTTTTTGAAATAAAAGAAACAAAATTAGAGAAAAAATATGGAAATTTGTGATGGTAATCTTCAAATTTCGATCAATCCAAATTTGATTAACGCTAGCAGGTTTAGGAGTGAATATTTGACGCCTTGAAGATTAAACGCTTTTAAGTTGTAAACATTGACAGAATCACTAATCTTCAAAGCTTGAAAGTTCAAGTGCCTTAAGCAATTGGTTCCTTTAAACTTTAAACGCTCAGAAGTTCAAGTGCCTTTAAAATTTGTCCCTTTAAACTTTAAACGCTTCAAAATTCAAATGTCATAAGCATTTGGTTTCTTTAAACTTTAAACGCTTCAAAGTTCAAGTGCTTTAAAAATTTGGTCCCTTTAAACTTTAAACGCTCAAAAGTTCAAGTGCCTTAAAAATCTGTCCCTTAAGCTCTTCAAAGTTCAAGTGCCTTTAGAATTTTGTCCCTTTAAACTTTAAACGCTCAAAAGTTCAAGTTCCCTTAGAATTTGGTCCCTTTAAACGCTCCAAAGTCCAAGTTAATTAAAAACTCGTCCTTTTAAACTTTAAACTCTTCAAAGTTAAAGTGCCTTCAGAATTTGGTCCCTTTAAACTTTAAACGCTCCAAATTTCAAGTGTTTTAAGTATTTGGTCCCTTTAAACTTTAAACGCTCCAAATTTAAATTGTTTTAAGCATTTGGTTTCTTTAAACCTTAAACGCTCCAAAGTTCAAGTGCTTTAAAAATTTGGTCCCTTTAAACTTTAAACACTTCCAAGTTCAAGAACAACCTAAAATTTTACCTCTTAATTCCACACTTTCTTATATTCAAGTGCATCTAAGCTTTGATATCTTCAATCTTATCTTCTTGTGTTAGACGCTCCATAGTTCAAGAACATTCGAAACTTGAAAAGTTTAGCCTTAAACGCTCTAAGTGTGTGATGCGAATTTTATTATCTTTAATTTAACGTGTTCGAAAGTTGTCGTGAATTCAAACTTTAAAACATTAAGCTATTCAAAGACTTTCAAACTTGAATGCACTCAACATAAAACGCTCCAAAGTTTAATTGTGTCTAAACTTAAAATTTTTTTTTCAAGTTTATAGTGCTCCGAAAGTTTCAGCACATTAAAATCTCAAGGCCTATAACTAAACGCTTTAAAAGTTAAGTCCTGTTGCTCTTTCAATTTTAAACGCTTCGAAGTTAAAGTCGAAGTAAATTTTAATTGTCTCTTAACTTTGAAAGTTTTTTAAGATTAAGTGCTTACGCAAACTTTTGTACCTTCAATCTTAAACGTTCCAAAATTCAAGAAGATTCCAAGCTTTAAAAGTTTGGATTTAAACGCTCTAAAGTTCAATTGCATCCAAACTTAAAATCTTTGATCCTTTGAACTTAAACGCTTTAAAGTTCAAGTCCTTTAATTTTAAACGCTTTAATGTTAATTCAAATTTTACTCGCTTTTAAGTTTAAACGCTTTAAAGCTCTATAGTTCAAGTCCCTTATCCAATTTTAAACGCTTCGAAGTTCAAGTTTAATTTATATTTTATTCGCCTTTAAGTTTAAACGCTTCAAAGTTTTCATGTATCGCAAACTTTGCCGCCTTTAATCTTAAACGCTCCAAAGTTCAAGAACATTCGAAATTTGAAAGTTTGATATAAACGCTCCTAAGTTTCATTGCATCCAAACTTTGGTGTCGTTGATCTTAAACGCTCTATAGTTCAAGTCCCCTACTTAATTTTAAACGCTTCGAAATTATAATTACATTAAATTTTATTCGCCTTCAGGTTTAAACGCTCTAAAGTCTTCGTCTGTCGCAAATTTTGGCGCCATTATTCTTTAACGCTCCAAAGTTCAAGAACATTCGAAATTTTGAAAGTTTGGCTTTAAACGCTCTTATGTTTTAAACGCTTTGAAGTTAAAATTAAATCAAATTTTATTCGCCTTTAAGTTTAATCGCTTCAAAGTTTTCGGCAATCGCAAACTTTGGCACCATTAATCTTAAACGCTCCAAAGTTCAAGAAGGTTAAAAATTTTGACTTTAAACGCTTCAAAGTTTAATACGAATATCCAAATTATTTCGCTTTGAATTTCACACGCTGCAAAGTTTTCAACGTTAAAGTGCCTAAAGCTAACTTCCAATCTTTCAACGTCTCATAGTTGACTTGCACTTTTCAAGGAATTTTAACACAAAAAAAAGATAAGAAACATTTACCGACTAAAGTTTGGGAAATAATGGAGAATATATATTCAAAAAGGTATTGTATTGAAGATGACTTTGAACAAAAAAGGAAATTGGTCCAATTTAGAGATAATCCATTTTTATTGCTAAATATGTAATACCGGAAGGAACATCTGGTATCTTTGGTCCATGGAAGATGAGTTTTGAGATTTTTTGAACTATTTTTCGAATATACGGACATATGGTCAGGTTGTAAAGATGTGAAAAGGAGGGAAAGAGGGCAACATTTCCGAAGTCGATATCTATACACACTTTCACGGTCGTTTGTGATATGATGAAGGGGAATATTGGCACTCATCGAGGTTGGAGAGAAAAATGATAAAATAAACGATCTGGTTTCTGTTGAGGAAGAATACAAGGAGGTGGACTTCAGGCGGAGCTTTCATCGAGAGTACCGCCTTGGCAGACCGCCCCAGAGTGGCCTATCTTTTTATATAAAAGAGAACCCTATTATTTTTCCCCTTTTTTTTGAAAGTTTATTTTGTTCCTGTACCCTTACTTTTAACTATATATATATATGTATAATACATATAAGAAATGGGGAGGAGCAGGAACGATGCTCCAGGTGTGCTCCAGGTGTGTTCTCTCTGCCGCAAGTAGTATAAGCCTCCACGTTCCCTTAATGATTGTAATATTACCTTCGCTAACTTTCTGAAAAATTGTAATTTTCGTCCGATCTTGTCAGTGCGTCAGGGTGGTCCAAAGAATCAGGTTCTTTCTTTTTATTTTTAACTTTTTGAAAGTACAAATAATACAGGCGCGCGTAAGTCTTCAGCAAAAATTAATCACCACCAGTGTTCGTTGGTGTATACACATGAGCACCTGAAGCACTTTTTCTTCCTCAAGGACAAAATTATTATTATAGAAAATTACAGACCTTTACAGACAATTTTAATTGACTTGATTCTTTTGCTCAAACGACATGTTATTTCGCTAACAAGTTTGTTTTACAGACGTTTCCGTTTTCAAATTAACCGACATTATATACATATATATATACATTTTTTTTGTTTGACGTTATTTTTATATTTGTTTCTCTATTTGTAAAATAAAGAATAACTCGTTGATGGCGAGATAAAAAGGAACAGGAACTTGAAATTTTATTTTCTGTTTTCGTACATATTATTTAATCCAAATCCAATGTTTATTTTAAAATTCAGAAAATCGTCATTCCTGAAAGTGCAACGAAACAAATCCTCTTTGCCTGACTGAAACGAAGCTTTTGTTAATCTCTTAAAAATACATTTTCTATCCTGCGCACATATTGTCCGGTGAACATATGAGGGATGTTTAGGCTTCTTCCGACTTTCATAACTTCTCTTTGTAACATTCCGAATTCCGTTATTTGTCGAAATATCTCCAGGGCATATGTAGTATTCTCAAAATTAGGACAAGATGAACTACAATTCGAAAATTGGATTAAAAAAGAACTCGACCTGAATGGTTTATTTGTTTCTTCTTATTTTCTTATTCTCATATTTAAAAATCTGCTTGAAATGTGTGAAATCGTTGGACTCAAAGTGAGAAAGGAATACACTGGACCAATATTTTTGGGGATTAGCATTTTTGGAAGGAAGTTGAAAAAACACACCCGTTTTTTCTTTAGCTTCCGTAATATTTATGCTGAACGATAAATTTCTCTGATTCTGTGTTTATTTTCTTGTTTATTTTGATAAAGAATGTCTGGTATGATAAAAGCTTTTGTTCAGGTGCCCAAAAAAAAGATAAGCCTCCTAAAAGTAAAGACAGGCACTGACCCATACAACGAAGCACGTTTTTCCATATTGACCCTTCTCTGAGAGATAAAGAGAGAGAGAAAGAGAGAGAGGGAAGGAGAGCAGGTTTTTGGTTCATGCAAATTCGTCGATGTTCCTTCAACTTCCTCCCACCAATGTGGGCGCACAGCCTCCATCGAGTTTATTCTTATATGAATCTCCATGCGGTCGTGTACAAGGGGTGAATATCCAACAGCGCGCCATAGGGATTAAATAAGATTAGGAGATTTTGACACTCCGACTAACTGAAGTCGACGGGTACCACTTTAAAAATAACCTTCGTTCATATCGACAAGAAGAAGAAAAAAAAATGCGTCACGGACATTTTCTTCTCTTTATAATCACTCGAAATCCCGGGATTAAAATTTATAATTTTTAATGAAAGTCTGACTTTTCTAAAGGACATAGCTTTCTTATTATAAGCATCATCTTTTTCACGTCGCATTTTCTTTTGCTCCACTAAACCGACAGATTGGTCTTATTTTGCAATTGGAATGAGAAATGTGACTGAATTATATAGAAGAAAGTTAAAAACCTTCAATAGTGACGTATTTAAATTTTTTTCATCTTCAAACACTTTCAAAATTTGGAATTTTTAATGTTAAATTCCAAAACTGTGGCGTCTTTAACGTTCAAGACTATTCAAACATCAGCTTTAACGTTAAATGAAACTTTAATTAGGACGTGTATTTTTGCTTCAAAGGCTAAAATTTCAAGTGCATCTGAGCTTCGGCATTTATAATTCAAAAGGCTTCTTAAACAATAAGCTTCAACGTTAAACGTTGAAAAGTTCTTCAAATTTATGCCAATTTCACTTTAACTCTAAAATTCAAGTACTATTGCTCCTTTAATTTTAAACGCTTCGAAGTTAAAGTTAATTTAAATTTTGTTGCCTTGAACTTTAAACGCTGCAAAGTTTTCGTGTATGCAAACTTTAGCTCCTTTGTTTTTAAACGCTTCTAAATTAAAATGCTGTTGCTCCTAAAATTTCAAACGCTTCAAAGTTAAAGCTGTAATTCAAATTTTATTTGCCTTTAAGTTTAAACACTTTAAAGTTTTTATGTATCGAGAACTTTGGCGCCATTAATTTTAATGCTGCAAAGTTCCAAAATTGAAATTTTGAAAGTTTGTATTTAAACGCTCTTAAGTTTAATTGCATCTAAACTTTGGCGCCATTAATCTTAAACGCTTCCAAAGTTCTAGAACATTCGAAATTCTAAAAATTTGGCTTTAAACGCTGTTAAGTTTAATTGCATTCAAACTTTAATGCATTTGATTTGAAACGCTCCAAAATTTAACTGCTATTGAATCTTGAATCTTGAACGCTTCGAAGTTGAAAGCCATTTTAATTTTGCTGCCTTTAACTTTAAACGCTTCAAAGTTTTCATGCATCCAAACTTTGTCGCCTTCGTTTTAAACGCTTCAAAGTTTAAGTGCTTCTGTTGCTCCATCAATTTCAAATGCTTCGGCGTTGAAAATAACTTAAATTTTATTCGCCTTTTACTTTAAACGCTCTTAAGTTTAAGTTCATCTAAACTTTAGCGCCTTTAATCTTAAATACTCCAAAGCTCAAGATTCTTAAAGTTAAAAGTTAAATTTTTTCTAAACCAAAGCTGTAAACGCTCTTAAATATAAGAGTTTCTAAACTTTGGCGCCTTTAATATTAAACGCTCCAAAGTTTAAAAAAATCCGGAGTTTTGATCCTTTAACTGTTTATTAACGCTCTTAAGTTCAAGTATTTTTAAACTTTGGCGCCTATTAAACGCTCTAATGTTCTTAATTGTAGAAAAGTCTTCAACTTTTAACTCTAAACACTCTTCAGTTTAAGTTCATCCAAACTTTAAACGTTTTAAAATTCAAGATGCGTAAAGTTCAAGCTTCAAAGTTTCGAAACTTTAGTAAGTGCTTCCAAACTTTAGCACCTTTAATCTTAAACGCTCCAAAGTTCAAGATTCCTAAATTTAAAGGTTCAAAGTTTCGAAAATATTGCTATAAACGCTCTTAAAATTAAGTGCTTCCAAACTTTGACTCCAATTGTTAAACGCACTAAAGTTCTAGATTGTAGAAAGTTTTTAACTTTTAACGCTAAACGCTCTTAATTTTAAGTCCACCCAAACTTTGAACGTTCAAAAATTCAAGATTCGTAAATTTAAATTTCCAAAATTTTGAAACTTTAGTATTAAACGCTCTTAAGTTTAAGTGCGCCAAAGTTCCCAACTTTGGCGCCTATTAAACGCTCTAATGTTCTTAATTGTAGAAATTCTTGAACTTTTAACTCTAAACACTCTTCAGTTCAAGTTCATCCAAACTTTAAACGTTCTAAAATTTAAGATGCGTAAAGTTTAAGCTTCAAAGTTTCGAAACTTTAGTAAGTGCTTCCAAACTTTAGCACCTTTAGTCTTAAACGCTCCAAAGTTTAAGTGAATAGAAACTAATGTTGAATTTTAATTTCAAGTGCATCGAAATTTTGAATCTTTTAACGCTCTAAATTTTCAGTCTCGTTAATTATACTATATAGTTGTATAATCGTATAATTCTCTATATTCAAAGAAATTGTAAAATTTGCTCCAATTGACAAATTGGACATGTTTGACAATTAGAATGAAAAATGACACATGAAATCAGAAAGAAAGAAAGAAAGAAAGAAAGAAAGAAAGAGAGAAAATCCTTTGAAATGTCTCGTGATTGAAAATGAAATTATACACATATGGAAAGGAGGTTTGCATAAATTAGCGAATGCGACCAAAGTATATATGAAATATGAAGAAAGAAACTGTACTCTCTGTCTTGTTATAAAATATGCATAACGTGATGTGAAACTAACAATGAACTAAACACTCTTTCCCGGAATATACTTTGATAAAATGAAAACCTCAAAAGCGTGAGTCTCATCTAATCACATGCACAATGCAATATGTATAGAGGTATGTATAACGTATAACTAACTCAGCATTCTGAGAGCGATAGCTTCGTTTCGTAACTAGTAGGTCGTTGAATGCCTGATTATACAAGTGGTGAAGTGAACGACTTTGAAAGATCGACTTTGGTCCTCACGAGAGCGCCAATTTACATATTTTTTCTCTCTCGTTATTATATTTCATGAAAATGACCACAAGTCACTCATAAATGGTTCTCGTGTGTGTTGATTTTTTTTTCTCTTTCTCAGTTCACTGAACAACTGGAGAACCGGATATGTTGCATATTCATATATATATAAATTATTATACCGTATATTCTTTTCACGCAGTCAAGAAATGTTTGCTTTTTAGATTTTTAGACATGTCGAATGACGATTTATGAATGTATGATTATTATTGAAATATTTGAACCTAACTGAAATATGTCTAGGTTAATTATTCTCACTTTTTGCCTGTTGCTTTCATTATATCAAGATATGGAATATAGCTCACATGAGGCAATAATAAGTGTATATAATTTTTAATTGTACTTTATGGCAGTTCGCACAATTTTTGATTGAAATTATTTTCAAGAAATAATTCCTAGTTTAGAAAGATATACATCATCATGAAAAAGAATGTAATGGAAAATTATTATCTTATCGGCAAATAATTACTTAATTATTATTAATTAGCACTTTGGAATTTTAAGAGGTTAATAACGTTTCCCATTGTTTGAATCATCATTACGGTTAATGTAAAAATACAAGTGAGGGCATTTTGTTAGAAGTCCTCGAGAGCCTCTCTTCTAAACGGGGCTAATAAAGCGCTTCTTCAAACAGGAAACCTCACAGTCGAGACCTTTTTTCCGTTCCTGACGACAACGATGACTTCCACGGGAAATGTTCCCGGAACGGATTCAAGATTAGCTGTACTTTTTTTCTGTCTGACGTTTGAACTATAGGACGTAAAAACAACAGGGAAATGTAGCCTTAACGAGGACACGTATAGTAACGAACGCAGACAAAATAGAAACACATGTGTTAAAATTTTCTCTTTTTTTTTTTTTTGAAATGAAAGAAAGTGTGTGTGCGATAATTGGTAATGCAAAGGGAACATGCGGAGAAAGAGAGAAGAGTGACTATTAAATATTTCTCTTTGCGCGCGATGAGACACTTTTTCATTTGGAAAAACTTTGTGACTGACGAGAGGAGAAACCTTGGATATAGATTAACTGTTACGCTCTCTTATATATAAACGAAAAGCAAACGCTGCAGAAATAACAACGAAATGTTGCTTTAACAAGACACTGGCGAATGGATGAACGTTGTAATTGATTTGAAAAGAAAAGAGGCGTGTTCCGCACGCCAGTTTTACGAATAAAGGACGACGAGAAGTTGCGACAGTCTTTTTCACTCAATTTATAAACCCTCTGGCTAAATGAGTCTCTTGTTTTAAAAAATATTTTTTCTGCGAATTATACTTCCGTGGCATGAAATACTTATATACTTTAAATTCCTGACTCGAAGTCAAGGTGCGCTCTTCCAACTATATATTCTTTTATTCTCCGTTTTATTGCCGTTCATTTCCGATATTCGTTTTTTTGTTCGGTGAAATTATATGCAAAAAATTACGAATTATTTCTAATTATATATTTCATTTAGTTGTCAATTAATAATTGAGTGTTTCTTTCATCAATGCAATTTTTTTTCTCATGCTTAATATTTCATAGAAACGTTTTTCTACCATTAAACGCTGAAAAAATTGAAAATTTTTCGTTTTATACTTTCCATGCTCTGAAAATTACCCAATTTCACACTTAAACGCTGTCAAGTTCAGCATCTGTTAGGCTTCAAAATTAAAGTTTCTTCAATTTACGGTTGACTAAACGTTTCTAAAGTTCAAGTGTATCAGAAATACCGTGTACTGAACTATAACCGCTTTCAAGTTGAATTTCACTTAAAGTTAAGCGCCTGTAACTTTAAACACTTCAAAGTTCACGTACATGTAAAGTTGAACGTTAAACACAGTACAAGTGTAAACTTAAACGCTCCAAAGTTGACATATATCTAAATTTTATTTCTTCTAACGTTGAACGTTCCAAAAATTCAATCCTTTATTTATACATCTTCTTCACAAAGTAGATTTAAATTAGTTTCTTCTACGTTAAATTCTCCCAATTTTAAGTACATCCGATTTTTGGCGCCTTAACTTTAAACGCTCTAAAGTTCGAGTAAATCGGAACTACTGTGTACTAAACTGTAAACTCTTCAAAGTTTAATTTAACTTAAACTTTAGTGCCTTTAACTTTGAACGCTTCAAAACTTACGTTTGGTGCCATTTAAACGTTAAAAGCTGTCCAGGTGCATTCTTAAATGCTCCAAAGTTGACATATATCCAAATTCTATTTCTTTTAACGTTAAACGTTCAGAAAATTCAATCCTTTATTTAATGACACATCTTCTTCTCAAAGTGGATTTAAATTATGGATTCTTTTACGTTAAGTGCTCCAAAGTTTAAGTGCTTTCACTTTTTCGTGCCTTAAACTAAAACGCTTTCAAGTTCAAGTGCATATAAATTTTTGTATAATTCCATTTTCTTAATAGTCTCTTTATTTTATCTTTCTTCTTGAGTATTTAAATGACTTCTTTCAACTTTGAACGCTCTAAAGTTCAAGTTCATCCAAAGTTTGAACGCTTTGAAGTTTATACGCTCTTAAAGTATTGCATATTGAACTTTAAATACTCTTCAAAAATTCAAAGTGTGAGTAAAATCGACACTTATTCATTAAATGCCTCGAAATTTTTTCTATTTTTAATTTACAACTTTAAACAGTTCAATGAACGTTTAATTGGAAAATATTTTTTGGTTATTCATAATTTTTTTTTCCTAATTCAACTTCTAAATTCTGTTCTTATAAAAAAAGAGGATATTCTCGATTCTTGAAATTTGTTATTCCGTTTTTGAGTGAAACAGAAATATTTCTCTGGGATTTGTAAAATGCAAAAATCGAATTCTATAATTAGATGATAATTTGATTCAATTTTAAAACGTGTTCATATAGTTTGAAGCGGAAATAAAATATTCCTGAGTTGTTTGCCTAATTGAATATTAAAAAGAGATTGTTTTTATCTTGGACTGAATTTGAACGTTGGTGTAAACATTGTAACCACAACGTCCCACATTCCAAAATGAGTTCGACATCAACTTGTGTGTATATATTATATTTGTACCACACGGTTTAAGAAAAAGAATAAGAAAAAGAATCAGAAAAAAAAATTAAAAAATAAGATGAAATTTAATTTGTCGAAGGCGATGATGTTACTTTGAATGTGTGTATATATATACATATTCGTATAATTGATTTCAAAATATTGCTTGTAATGAAATGTATTTTAGGTTACCGATTATAATCGAGAAAATTTGAAACTCACCGATCATGTTGCAACGAGAAATTTATATTCGTACACAAGATTGTGACTCATGACATTCTGATGATTTAGGATATAAGTGTTGCAACTTATTTTTCTCATACAAAGCGAGGTACAACAATGTGAACATAATTTTTAATTTGCCACAATCCTTATCATTTTCATAGATTGAGGACATATTTCGTCACCTCCGGGCGGGGATTTTTTTCTTCTTTTTTTGAAATTTGTTCTCAGGCAAATTTGTCCACTGGCAAATTTTTTTTTTATAACTTTTATCGCAGTCTTACTATTTTACTTTTACTTGTTGAGATTTAATTTTTCTTTTTTTTGACTTTTTTGACCTATTTAGTTTATTTTTTTATTTTTCTTTTACTATTTTTTTTTTTGCCCTTGTTATAAATATTATTCACTCGTATTTATTTGTAAAATTTGCCTCTTGAAAGCTTTTGCAAAATTTTGTAACTTTAATTTATTTTTTAATTTTTCTTTTATTATTTTTTGCCCTTGTTTTAATATATTATTCACTTGTGTTCATTTGTAAAATTTGCCTCTCGAAAGCTTTTGCAAAATTTTGTTGTAATTAATTAATTATAACTTTGCGTGCAATTACATTATGAAGTTGTCAAATTTGTTTTCCGAATTAAATTATAAATATGAGTTTTCCTTTTGTTTATGAAAATCCAAATCGGAAATGCAGTTAATTAAATAATTGAATTATAAATTCTTTTTTAAATTCTTTATGAAATTACATTCATTTATAGATACAAAGTTTCTTCAGAGAGATATTTTCTTAGAGAAAAATTTTTTTTTTTGAAAAAAGTTTCATATACTCAGAAGAGTTAACGGAACATTTGGTCAAAGAGTGTGTAAAACTAATAACCGGAAAATAGAATCTCTTTAAAACTGAAATGGCCCATTGAAATTGCGTTAATGTGCGCTACCCACTGTGCAACATCTTAAAGTATTTTTTGGCGGCACTTTAGAAGGACATAAGTGAAGATAAATACAAACGCCGGAAATAAATTTTAACTCAAGGTCATGTTTTTAACGTTTTACGTAAATTTTAAAAGGCAACATGCCGAGCGCGCGCGCGCGCGCTTAGCTATTTTTGTTTAAAGTTTTCTTTAAAAGGATAATTTTCAAAAGTTGCGTCGATGATTCCTGATTTTTTTTTCTTCTTCTTCTCCCTGCCTTTTTTTCTGAATAACGTACAAGTCACGAAAGGCAAAGAGCAACGGGAAAAAAAGTCAGGGGTCCCTGTCGAAAAATCTTCTCATGTATTATTATACCTGAAGAGGAGTGTTCAAGGATTTCAGGGAAAATGAATTGGAACTGGATTTTTAACAGTGTTCCCAAGATGAATTCCCACTTTTTGGAGCAACAGCTATAAACGCAGTGAAATCGAAATATTTTCCCATATAGAAAGAAGAAGAAAAAAAATAAAAAAACGCCCTAAAGGCATATTATTGGAAATTATATAGATCTGTTAAAAGGCATTCCATTTAAAGAAAAACAAATGGTCCGCATATTATTATTTGAATTTGAAAAGGGGATAAAATTCCTTCTCTCTAAAATTTTCATTTCAAGTTTCAAATTAGTAGAAATTTTGACTAATTTTTGGTAGTTTTCTACTAATTTGAATTAGTGGGCGACTTTCAACTAGTTCAGATTTAGAGAATTTATAAGGAAGAAATTACCTTTTTTCTAGTAAAATATAAATAAAAAATAAAATGCGAAATAATGCAAATTTTTGACAGTGTTTTTGAATTCGAGATCAAGGAACATATATATATATATATATAGCTCAATCAATCACGAAAACGAAAGTCGTTGGCGTTATATTACATGACGGAATTTGAGGAGAGAAACAAGTTACGGTACGCCGAGGCCGCATCATTGACCCTGCCGATAGAATAAGTCAGGTAAGACCGTGAACACAAGTCCTGAGATCATCGTAGTGGCGTATGTACAGCTTTAATGCATTCATGAAATTCAATGTACCTTGTGCTATCGATGGGAACTTTCGTGATCGCTGACATGCACGAGCGACGTTATCTCTTTCTTTATCTAGCAACCCACGACAGCCAGATCGGGACTTCGAAGCCTTTGGAAAACATTACCCATTCCGTGAGAATGGGATGGAACCTTATTCTTGGAATTATCCAAATTTAATTACGCGCACAATCCTCCCAAAGTCCTTTTCGATATATATATAAAAGTTTATTAACCTCCATCGAGACATTATTTTATTTACATTTCCAGTAATTCGCCCGCATTTACATTTATACCTGAAAAATTTCACTTACTATACAATATTCTTCATTTTTATTATTGATAATAATAATAATAATAATAATAATAATAATAATAATAATAAAAATAACAATAATAATAATTA